>PVLA01007170.1:0-109916 GCA_004027455.1 Hydrochoerus hydrochaeris | reverse complement strand
ATAAACGAGGCATACAGAACTCCAGCCAGCTACAACCAAAACAGATCTACTCCCAGCCATATAATAATCAGGATCCCAGAAATCCATCACAAGAACAGAATATTAAAAGTGGTCAGAGAAAAGAAACAGATTACCTATAAAGGAAAACTCATCAAAATCACAGCAGACTTCTCAATGCAAACCATCAAATCAAGAAGAGTTTGGAGTAAAATATTCCAAGCCCTGAAAGAAAATAATCTCCAACCCAGAATGATGTACCCTGCAAACTTGTCTCTCAAAATTAATGGAGATTCAAGTTATTTCCATGACAAAGAGTAATTGGGGGAGTTTGTGACCACCAATCCAACCCTGGAAAGAATACTGAAGGACATTCTAGACAGAGAGAAGAAAATCACCAGGATTCCAGGAACAATGGCAGAAAGGTCTCAATGAAAGGGGCAGACAGTAGAATGAAGGAGAAAAATAAACAACGAGGACAGAAAAATAGCATAGCAGAGATGAGACAGAGATGATTGGCTATATCGCTGTTTTGTCTTGACTGATTTTATTTGAATCTGATCTGCTTGAGAGTATCAAGTGTGAGAGTAGAGGCAACTACTCTGAAGATGACAAGATTCAATAGGATACCCATTCTGGTTTGATTATTAGCTGCCTTTGAAGTCCTATAATGCCTCCAATGTTCTGTTTTTATTAATAGTGCTATGTACTTCTCAGTTTAATTATACTATGCCTGACGATATAGACAATTTTATTGAAAATAACAAGAGACATCATAGTAACTACCATAGATCATCTAGTACTGTGGTTTTATATGTCCTTTTTATTTCGTGTTTCTCTAGGAATTTGTATTGTTGACTTGTTTTGGTTTGTTTTTCCCTCTAATACAGAAAGGCTAGGTAAATATGTAGAGATTTATACATGTGTAGAACTTCTAAACAGTTTGCGAGAATTGATTATAGTTTTTGTAAAACAAAAGAGAGGAAAGAAAGTATTCTAAAGGATATAACTGCATGTATGTTTAAGTGTGTAGGATTGATAACCATGTTGCTGAATTGTTACTGGATCATTGAACTTCTTTGCAGTCTCACTGTTTAAATGTCTACTTTGTATGCTTTACTTTTGTAACTTGAACAACTACTTCTAAGATGAACATATGTAAGTATAAATAAACTGAATACAAATGACCATATATTTTATGGTTCCATTTACATGAAATGTGTACCATGAGCAACCCACAGAGACAGACCACAGCTTAAGTTGTGAGGGGCTAGGATGGTTGTGAGGAAATGGGGAGTGACCACTGAATATGCTATGGGTTTTCTGAGGAGTAGCAAAATATTCTAAAATTAGTTATGGCTGGGTATGGTGGTGCATGCCTGTGATCTAAGCACCTGGGAGGCTGAGACAGGAGGTTCTCTGGGAGTTCAAGGCCAGCCTGGGCTGCACAGTGAGGTCAAGGCCAGCTTGAACTACATAGCAAGACCCTGACTCAAAAAACAAATAAACAAAAATTGATTTTGGTAAAGGTGCTGTCACAACTCTGTGAGCATATTAAAAGTCATATACATTGTGTAATTCAAAAGGGTGAATGATGCAGCATAGGAATGATATCTCAATAAGACTTAACTGAAAGAAAAATACCTACTGTTATCTTATAGTTCTAAAAAGGACTTCAAGTTGTGATTTAGGATGTAGTTTATCTAATAAAATGTCAGCTAACTTGCTGATCAGTTGTCATGTCCTGGATCTTTGGAGATGATACTGTGAGAACCCCGAGTCACCTGGAAGTCAAGGCAGGTTCCCTGGAAGAGGTGGTGCTTAAGCCAGGGGCTGAATCATCTCTGTGGCGATGTTACACAGTTTAGGGGCTATGGCAAGGATTCTTCAAGAAAGCCATAAACCTTGGCATGACTGGCATAGGGAGTATGGGGCTGAAATGGTGGGGTGAGGGGCACCTCCCTGAGGTGTGAACCTAGTGAGGAAGGTGTTGAGTACCTGGGTGCAAAGGTTGAACTTAGTCTTGTGGCCTCTAACCTAGTACTGATGGGACCAAAACAGAATGTGACACAGCACTTTGTATTTTGGACAGATGATGCGGGCCCTGTTGATACAAAAGATCAGTTAGTTAGAAAGCCTAAGTCCAGAAGGGATAGGTACTGTGTCCAAAAAGGATGGATGCGGAGGAGAGGAAGGGTTTGCAGAATACTGAGGAGGAAAAATGAACCTAAGTCGACAATGTGAGGCAACTCCAAAGTGTTCTTGCTGATGGGCGCAGTTAGAGGAACCAGTAAGTGAAGGAAGCTTGTGGGAGACAGATTTGCCTTAAAAAGAACAGAGTTGAGTGCCAGACCCATTGGTTTTGAGAGATGCCTCACAGGAACTAGATTTCTAATGCCAAGGTTAAAGACAGGAAGTCAAGGAAATCATTCAAATAGATTAGATTACCGAGATGATCATGTAATATCTAATCACTATTAACACTGATCAAACCCTCTGATGTGTTTGTATGGGTTAATTATCTCAACAAACCTACACTAGTGATGCTTTTACCCCTTTTATGTAGAAGCAAGAGGTTAAAAGTAGTAGGAAGAGAACTTGGACAGTCTCCCTGCCTACCATCTCCCTGTTGGTCTCAGATTCTTGGTCTGCTCCAGGGCTCCAGGACCGTATCTGGCCTCTTGTGGACGAAAGTCGCGTTTCTCCAGGCTCATCCTCTCTAGCTGTGTCCTAGAGCTCATCCTCTCTCGCCTCCTGCTCTTCCTTGCATGTGTTTGGTGGCTACGATGGTCTTGATTTTTCTCTTGCCTCACAGTTCTTTGGCTTACTCTTCCTGAGCCCTTGGACCTTTCTTATTCCTCCTCATACTTCTGGGCCTTAGTGAGCATGCTGTAGAGACCAGTCCTTGGGCCTCTTTTTGGCTTGGTGGTTTCATCCCATCTCATGGTATTAAATACTTGCTGTATGTAATTACTCCCAATTTGGTGCCTTTAGCTTATACCAAGCCTCTTAACTTCACAGGCCCAACTTTCGTCTCTAATGGTGTAAAATGCATAACTCAAACTTTGTCTAAATTCAGCTCCTGCTCTCCTCCAACCCCATCCAAGCCTGATTATGCTTCAGTGTTTTTAATTTTAGCTAATAGCATCTCCATGCTTCGAGTCACTCCGTCCCAAAATTTGGACTCATCTTTGACCCCTCTTCTCCCATACCCAATATTCAGTCCAAATTCCACTGACTTCACCTAGAAGATTCCCAGATCCAACCTCCTTGAACCTGCCATTCCCATGCTATTCCCTTGGCTTCAGTCAGCCAGCATCAGATCCCCTGTGGATTTCTGCAATAAGGTGATAATCTGCATTTCTCCATCTTCCAGTGTGTTTCCAGCATAGCAGTTGGGAGAGATCTGCTAAGACTTGTTTGCTACTCTCCTGCTCTGTGGGCCTTTATCCCACACAGAGCAAGCCCTTGGCAGGATCCCTTCCCTCATACCCCATTTGACCTACCTGCTGGCTGTGATCTTTCACTTCAGCTACCCAGTGATCCCTGAGGTATTTTGAACACATCAGTTGTGCCCTCAACTCAGACCTTTTCATTTATTCTACTCTCTCTCAGTAAAAACCCTGGATGTTTTCTCCCTCACTTTCTCAGTTTACTCAAATGCCACCTCAGCAGTAAGTTCTTTCTTGCCAATCCTATTGACATTGCCTTTTTCCTGGTAAGTCTTACTCCTTTCCACAATTATGGTGGCTTTGTATTGGGCCAGCTTCACTGAGCTGGAATTATATTTCCCCATTTCTCTTCCTTGCAGAGTCCCAAGGTCATGTGGCAACCAAACAGGTCACATAAGCCCTGGAGAGAGAGTGAAGGGACAGCTCATTGTCTGTGCGCTCAAGAAATCTGCAAGCTGCAAGGTAGGGTTCAGCTCACTGGCTGGTTCCCCTGTGGTTGGCTCCACTGGTCAGTGTGGGGCAGGATCTGGGCCCACAACTCCTCTTGCTCTAGCTGGATCTTTTTTAAATTTTCTCACGGGTCAGGGATTTGCTTTCATGATAAAAGCTGGCAGCCAATGTGGGGCTTTTGGTCCACTCTGTCAGTGCAGCTGGAGATAGGAAGATGGCAAGAGATCCATGAAGGATTGAGTCTGTCTTCTTGGTTTCCAATTCAGTGGCCCAGGGTCCATCTTGCTTCCTTTACTTCAGGTCCATCTTCTTCTCTTAACTCTCTGCCCTGCTGATTTCACACACCAGCACTAGAAACAGAGCGACATCTTTATGCTACTTAACAAGCCACTACAAATGCGCAGGGACAAATCTCTGTGAATGCATGAGTGTGTGTGTACCTGTGTGTGTGTGTTATGCAGATAAATGTTTAGTAACCAGATTTTTCTTTTGTGGGGTGTCTGATTTATAGCATGTTCCAGTCACCCTGGTATAAATATTCCTGGTCAATTTCAGGCCACCAAAGTGACATCCCTGAAGGGGAGGAGAGGAGAGATGGGCCAGCAGGCTGCAGTACACTGCTGTGAAACTCTCCTAGTGTCCTTGCTTCTCTGATTGAATCTTGTCCAATACACAATGATTGATTTTTCCTCAAAATACCTAGCAAATTCTAACATGCTACATATTTTCTTTGTGACTCTTGCCTTGGAAGATAGCCTCTTTTGTGACAGAGGATTTTGCTGTGTGAGTCATAGCTGTACCTTTGGTCTCAGCACAGGTCCTGGCACTAAGTCATTGTCCCCTGTATTTTCCCGGGCACCTGAATGATGAACGGATACCATGAGGGAAGAGTGATGCTTGGTTTTGACTGGGCAGGAACGTGTGTAAGAACTGCTAGAATTTTGTGCAGATGTCACATGATTTGGTTCAGTTCTACAGGTATTTGTTGTCCCTGTCCTGTGCTAGATATTCCTCTAGTTTCTGGGATACAGAAAAAGAATAAGGCATGTTTGTTAGTCTGGAAAAATGTGGCAAGTCTGAGAGAAAAAGGAGAGAAAGCAGTTTTATTGTAACCTGGGATAACAGAGAGCTCTGGAATTGTGGAAATATTCAAAGGCAGCATAATGGATGAGGAAGAGACAGATTGGAAAGCATTTTCTTTAAGGAGCAATTTAAAATGTTAAAAGGGACTTTTTCCTAAGAAAAACTTTTTCCTACCTTGCAGCTTGCAGATTGGGTATTGGCTGGGTATTGTATTCTCAAAGCACACTGGCATATTCTGTTATAGCCACATAATTTAATAGATTTGTTCCCATGACTGCCATCCTTATTAGCAATGGAATCTTAGAAGTCAAGGCTGTTGTTAAAAGTGTGTATCCT
This sequence comes from Hydrochoerus hydrochaeris, assembly GCA_004027455.1. Classification (NCBI taxonomy): domain Eukaryota; kingdom Metazoa; phylum Chordata; class Mammalia; order Rodentia; family Hydrochaeridae; genus Hydrochoerus; species Hydrochoerus hydrochaeris. Next base: position 104,598 of record PVLA01007170.1, on the reverse strand, counting down.
TGGAGGAAATATTTGCAAACCATACATTTGATAAGGGGGTAATATAAAAATATATAAGAAACTCAAACAATTCAATAACGAGAAAGCATTATGTGATTAAAAAAATGGGCAATGGATCTGAATAGATATTTTCCAAGGGAGGCCATACAAATTGCCAACATGTGTATGAATAAAATTCTCAACATCACTAGTCATGTAGGAAATATAAATTAAACCTGCAAAGAACTACAGATCTCACAGATGTTAGAATGGTTATTATTACTATTGCTGTGGCTGCTGCTGCTGCTATTGTTATTATTATTATTTGAGATAGGATCTTACTGTCTCAAATCTTACTGTTTAAGTCTGGCCTTGAACTCACAGAGATCCTCCTGCTTCAGCTTCCCAAATGTTAGGATTATAGGCCTGTGCCATCATGCATGGCTCTAGAATGGTTATTATTAAAGATGAAAAATAAGTGCTGGTAAGGGCACAGAGTAAGGAGAATTCTCTGACACTGGTGCTAGGAATGTAACTTAACACAACCATTATGGAAAGTAGAATGGAAGTTCCTTAAAAACTAGAAACATCACCACCCCATGATCCAGTCATCCCGCTACTGGGAACAGAGCTAAAAGAAATCAGTGTGTCAGACAGACATCTTGACTTCTGTGTTCACTGCAGGATTAGTCATCATAGCCAAGGCGAAGAATCAGCTTGTGTCCACCAACAGGTGAAAGGATTAAGGAAATATATATAAGCACAATGGAATACTATTAGGCCCTGAAAAAGGAGGAAATCCTCTTCTTTATGACAGCATATGTGAGCTATAAAGCGATTATGTTAAGTACGCTCGGATGTGAGGGTTGCGTGGATGATGTCCATCTCTTCTTCACCTATATTAATCCTGTGGTTTCTGCAAAAGAGAAAGGAACCAAGAGCTTGAGGAGAGGAGGCAAGAAAGAAGGGAAAAAGATGGGAAAAATATGTGTTATGCGCATGCACCAAATCCCTGCCTTGAATGCAATCATTATATGATGCGAACATACATACAAATTTAAAATAATGTAATTCTGTGTTTTTTAATTTTTAAAAACAAGCATGCCTCTAGCTCAGTGATGGCGAGTCTTTTGGAGATGAACACCCGAACTGTAACCCCAAACCCACTTCTTTATCACAAAGTTACCTTTTTCTCTACCTTTTTTTTTTTTGTCTTTTTGAGAGAGGGTCTTGCTAAGTAGTTCAAACTGGACTTGAGCTCACTTTGTAGCCCACGTTGGTCTTGAACTTGCAACAATCTTCCTGCCTCAGCCTCCCTAGTGCTGGGATTACAGGCACATGCCACCATGCCTGGCTAAATTATCCTTTTAAAATTTTTTCCCTTTTTTCTTTTTTCTTCTGTTATCAGGAATTGAACTCAGGACCTTGTGCTTGTCAGGCGGGCACTTGCACTGCTGAGCTACATCGTCCAGGTCCAATACTGAGATTTTATTTTAGAAAAACCAACTCATACCTTAATATCTTTTATCTTAAAAGAAAAACAACATGGGTGCCATAGTTTCACCACCATAGCTCATCTCTTGGTAACTTATCATTTGTCCACTGGTTCTGATGTAATTTGAAGCTTATAGTAGATGGATCTTGTTAGGGGATTGGTATTGTTTTATTAATCTCTCCATGCCTGTATTGTTACTGTTTTCTGTTACTGTTTTTTTTTTTTTTTTACTGTTTTTATGATGAATGTCTGACTTTTTCTAATACCAGTCCCAGTCCCTCCCCCTCCTTTCTATGTGGCCTCTGACACTAACTTCTCATCTGTCAATTCCAGTTTGAACATCTCTGAACTATTTTCAGATGCTTAATCTTTTCAGCTGAACTCTAGAATTATATTTTCCAAGATTCTCTTCCTTCAAAAAATTAAAAAAAAAAGTTTGAGAGGGGAGTGAGGTCGAGAGAGGGCAGTGAGAGAGAGTGGGGTGCACTGGGGAGCATGGAAAGGGGGACGTTTTTGGAGCTGAAACTGTGGTCCAGGGACCTAGGAAGAGCTACGATTTGGGTCAGCATAACTTGGAGATCTTGGAAGACCAAGGCCCACACCTTTTTAAACATGCGAAAATGTACTGGACAGTCTCCATCTCTTGAAATCTTTGTACCATTTTGCTTTTGAAACTACTTGGCTATGAGTATCTTTTCATCTTTTTGTGACCTTTCTTCATAATCTTGTATACTTGTGATTTCTTTGAGATTAATCGGGACCTGTGATTTCTTTTTATCAAGTGCAAACATATTTATGAATGCTCAATTTAATGACAGGTGAGCTTGTCAGGTGATATTAGGGTAGGGCGTTTAATTAGACATATACTGATTTAACATCTGCAGCCTTACTTCATTATTATTTTTTTGATTTTTTTTTTGAAGCAGGGTTTCACTATATGGTTCAGGCTGGCTTTGAACTCACTCTGTAGCCCAGGCTGGCCTTGAACTCTCAGTGATTCTTCTGCCTCAGCCTCCTGAGTGCTCTGATTACAGGTGTGCACCTCAGCTCTGTTTGTAACCTTGTTTTTGGTTTAGAGTAAGCACCATGCCCTCCATCCCCACCTGAATCTGTCTCAAGCTTTTTCGTAGACAGCATTGTTCCTGCTCCTTGGTCCCGTCCTGTCTCCATGTAGTCTAATGGATAAAACAGCTCGTGACAGTCATCACTTGGATTTGATGATGGCTTGAGCGGCTTCCTGGGCTTGTCAGGGAGACCATGCCCACACTTTCCTGGGAATTCAGCACTATCTGTCCAGTGAAGATGGGTTCTGTAGAAAGAAGCTGCCTTCATCCTAACATCTTTGGGCCCCTGATTTCATTTTTTAGTCTAACGAAGTCTATTGTTCTGATTTCTTCTCAGAATAATGTTTTAAATGCGCAAAGTGAAGCACAAGGGAAACCAATCACATTGAAGGATCCTTGACAAAACTTTGATATAGTAATAGACATTTCATTATCACTATATTAACTGACAAGACCTAGCTTTAGGCCTGGTAGAGACTGTAATTTCAAAGTAGGCGATGAGTATAAATGACATTTTGAGATACCAGTACTCTCTGTGACTTGATATGAAACTTTTTGTTATTTCTAGTGATGACAAAATCACAGGTACTTATACTAATATTATGGCTTATTGTCTATTTTTCTTTTAAAATTTGCATTAGTATATGTTAGTGATATGTAATAATTACATTCATTTTGGGAAAGTAGTACAGGTATCATATGATTGCTTTTTTTTTTTTTGTCTTAAGACAGGATTTTACTATGCAGTTCAGGTTGGCCTGAAACTGTATCAGTTACTTTTCTTTTGTTGTTGACACAAAACACCTGATCCCCAAAATGAAGGAAGGGAAGGTTTATTTACCTGACAGTTTTTGGACGTTTCAGACCGAATTCAGCTGGTTCCAAGGCAGGGTGGCATGGCTAAGGGGCAACCACTCACGGGGGCCACAAGCAACAAGAGTGAAAAGGGCAAAAATATGGAGAAGAGCATGCTTGCTGCTCTCCATTATAGTGTGTGCCAGTTACCCTGGGCCAGTGCAGCCCTCACACCACCAATCCCAGTGCTAGACAACAAACCAATCAAAACTGCTAGATTCAGCCTCGTCCATGACTGCATGAGGCTTTGGGAGGACACCTAGGCACAACCATAATAGAAATGGAATTTCTATTTTTAGATTTTTGGGGAATCTCCATACTGTTTTTCATAGTGGTTGCACTGGTTTATATTCCCATCAACAGTGTAAAGTTTTCCTTTTCTCCCACTTTCTTGCCAGAATTTCTTGTTTTTGGAATCTTTGAGGACCACTGTTCTTACTGGGGTAAAGCTTAATCTCAGTCCTGTTTTGCTTTGCATTTCTCTAATAACCAAAGATGCTGGATATTTTTTGATCACTTAGCCTTTGTACTTTTTGAAAAGTGTCTATTCATTTCAGTTGACCATTTTTTGGACTGGGTCTTTTGTTTTTGGTGGGCTAATTTTTAGTGTTCTTTCTATATTCTAGATATTAGTCCTTTATTACAGGAAGATGTGGCAACAATCTTCTTTCCCTGTTGTAACTTGTCTCTTCACTCTGTCATTTTTTTCCTTTGTTGTGCAGAAGCTTTTAAATTTAATAAAATCCTAAGTGTTTTTTCTTAGAATTATTTCTTGTGGAGTTGGGGCTCTGTTCAAAAAATCCTTGCCTGTACCTATGTCTTCAAGTATTTTACCTATTTTGTCATCCAGCAGATTCAGTATTTCTATTTATATATCTAGGTCTTTGATCCATTTTGATTTGATTTTACTGTATGGTGAGAGATATGGGTTTAGATTCATTCTTCTGCACATGAATAACCAGTTTTCCTAGCAACCCTTTTTAAAAGAGGCTGTCATTTCTCCAGCATGCGGTTTTAGCTCCTTTGCTAAAGATCAAATGGGTTGTTTCTATGTCTTCTGTTCTATTCCACCAGTCTATGTCTAGTTTTGTGCCAGTTCCATACTGTTTCTACTATTGTAGCTTTGTATTATGACTTGAAACCTGAGATGGTGCTGTCTCCCACTTTTCCCTTTTGCTTGGGACTGTTTTGGCTGCTCTGGGTCTCTTTTGGTTTTATATAAATTTAGGATTGCTTTTCTAGTTCTGTGAAGAATTTTGTTGGTATTTTGATTGGAACTGTATTACATCTATATATCATTTTTTGGTAATATGGCCTATCCAGAAACAGGGGTATCTTTCAATTTTTTAAAGTCCTCTTTAAACTTTTTCTTTTAGTGTTCTCTAGTTTTCATTATAGAGATCTTTCACCTTCTCGTTTAGGTTGATTTTAGCTATTTAAAATTTTTAGAGCTCCCATGAATGGAATTGTTTCCCCATTTCTTTTTCAGTAGATTCATTATTGGTGGAGAAGCACTATTGATTTTTGTGTGGTAATTTTGCATCCTGAAACTTTGCGAAATTTGTTTATTAGCTTCTAGGTTCTTCTGGTAGAGATTTTTTGAATCTTCTATGTAAAAGATGATATCATTTGCAGATATAGATAGTTTGATTTCCTTTCCTATTTGTATCCCTTTTATTTCCTTCTCTTGACTAATTACTCTGGTTAAACTTTCTAGTGTTATATTGAACTGAAGTGGTGACCATGTACATCCTTATTGTGCTTCTGATTTTAGAGGGAAAGCTTTCACTTTTTCCCCATTTAGTATGATGCTATGTCTGGGTTTGCCATACGTGGGTTTTATCATTTTGAGATATGGTCTTTTATACCTATTTTCCTCAGATGTTATTTAAATCCTGAATGGGTGTTGGATATTGTCATAGGATTTTCTGCATCTATTGAAGTAATTAGTTGATTTTTAAAAAATTATTTTAAAGAGAATATAATCAAACAAAACAAGATGGAATAAAGTCAATCAAAACAAAACATTGAAAGTGAGACAGAACTTCAAAACAGGATAATAGGAAATCAACAATGGCTACCATAATATATCTTGTTATCTTCAAATTTGCTGCCTATATTTTCAGACATAGTAAAATCAAACAAAACAGAACAGTATAAAACCAATCAAGACAGAACATTGAAGAAAACAAAACAATAAAGCAGAACAAGAAAAAACAGTAAAAAGCAATATTGGATTTCATGTTCACCATCACTGGTCATTCGAGAAATGCAAATTAAAACAACATAGAGATTTCACCTCACTCTGGAAAGAATAGCTGCCATCAAGAAATCAACTGATAACAAATGTTGGCGAGGCTGCAGGGGAAAAAGGAACACTGCTCCACTGTTGGTGGGAATGCAGACTACTGCAACCACTATGGAAATCCATATGGAGAATTCTCAGAAGACTAGGATTGGAAGCTCCATTCAATCCAGCTATTCCCCTCCTGGGTATTTTCCCAGAAGAACTGAAAAGTTCATATCACAGTGATATATGTGCCCCCATGTTCATAGCAGCACAATTTGTAATAGCTAAATCTTGGAAACAACTAAGATGCCTATCAACTGCAGAGTGGATGAAAAAGATGTGGTTTTTTTCTACACAATGGAATATTACTTAGCTATAAAAAAGGATGAACTTGAGACTATCCTCATTAATGAAATAAATAAGAATCATATTTATAAATATCACATTGTGGTCTCTAGTGTAAAAAATTATAAGAACTATAAGAGTAATAAAACTCAAAATGTGTAATAGCTATTATAAAAAAGAGAGGAAAAGAAAGGACTCTAAGGGATATAACTGCATGTATGTTTGAGTGTGTAAAATAGATGAGCATATTGCTGAATCTTTGTTGGATCTTTGAGCAGAACTGTTTGCAGTCTCACTGTTTGAATGTCTACTATGTATTCATTAATTTTGTAACTTGAACAACTACATCCAAGATGACAATATGTAATTTATCAGTTAGTGATTTCTTAGTGTTTTTTCTCTTTTTTCTTTTAGAATTCTGTATTGTTGCTACCCTTTTTCTTTTGCTTTTTTTCTCTTTAAATAAAAATTTTAAAAAATGCATAATTGTTATTGTAAAAAGAGAGGAAATAGGAAGTGCTATAAAAGATATAACTGCATGAATATTTAAGTGTATAGGATTGATAACCATACTTCTAAGTTCTTGTTGGATTATTGAACAGATCTGTTTGCAGTTTCACTGCTTGAATGTCTACTTTGTATGCTCTAATTTTGTAACTTGAACAACTATTTCTAAAAGGACAATATGTAATTTATCAACCAATGATCTCTTACTGTTTATCCTTTTTTTTTGAAATTCTGTAATATTTTCCTTTTTTTGTTTTTTTCTCTTTAAATAAAAAAATGAAATTAAAAAAATTTAAAAAAACAAAACAATATTGGATTTCAAAAAGAAGACATAAGGAAATATCCCATATTTGCTATGTTGCATACTGTTATCCTCCTAATAGATGCTCAAACTGCCAGCTCTAGGCCTGAAAAGTCAATCAAACAATATAAGCATTAAGTTGTTTTTGTACCTTAGTTGCTAACAATTCAGCCTGTCCTCCAAATAGGCCAGTTGCTTGGGGGTTGGGGCTGGGGCAGTTTGCAGTGTTCTTGTCTCCCAATTTGAATGTCTCATGGGAAGGGCAAATTGGCTTCTTGTTTCTCCTCCTGGGACCTACATGGCTTGATCACATGACTTTTATCCTTCTAATTTTATAGGATGAAGCTGACTTGATTATGATGCATGATATTTTCCATGCATTCTGTTTTCAAGTGTCTTATAGAAGATTCTTGGTATTTGTGTTCATTAAGGATATTGGCTTGTAATTTTCTTTTCCTTTCTTTTTTAATTTGGTCCTTGTATGGTTTTGACATGTATCAGGATAATACCGGCTTCAAAGAATGAGTTTTTCTGTGCCTCTCTCCTTTTGATTTTGTGGAAGAGTTTGAGTAGTATAGACATTAATTCTTCTGTGTAGTTCTGGTAAACTTTAGTGGTGGATCCATTGGTTTTTGGAACAGTTTTTAATCATTACCTCAATTTCATTGCCTATTATTGGTTTATTCAAGGTTTTTATGTCCTCTCAGTTCAATTTTGGTAAGTTATATATATCTAGGCATTTATTTGCTTCTTCTAGATTTTCTAGTTTCTTGGAATGTAGGTTTTAAAAAGTTTCTTATAATCTTTCATTTCAGCAGTGTCTGTTTCAATTTTGTCTTTTTTATTTCTAATTGCTTTGATAGATGTGAAATAAAACCAATTTTATTTCCTTAAGTTTGGCTAATGGTTTATCAATCTTGTTTCTCTGTTCAAATTACCAACTCTTTCTTTTATAATTTTTTTGTCTCAATTTCATTACTTTCAACTCTAATCTTTGTAATTTCTTTTCTATTACAACTTTTTGTTATTTCTATTGATGACAGAACCAGAGGTACTTATGCTAATATTATGACTTGTCTATTTTATTTTCCTTTTAAAATTTGCATTAGTATCTCTTAGTGATATATAAGAGTTACATTCATTTTGGGAAATTAGTAGATATATCATGATCTTTTAAATTTTATTTATTTAGTCTTTTTTGAGACAAGGTTTTACTATGAAGCTTAGGCTGGTTTTAAACTCACTTTGTAGCCCTAGCTGGTCTCAAACTCACAGCAATCCGCCTGTCTCAGTCTCCTGAATGCTGGGATTACAGGTGTGTGCCACCATGCATATTGGGTCTTGACCTAGATCCCCAATCTCCCAAACCAGTGTAAGGTGGAGGTTTAAATAAAATGAGTCAAATGTTATGATTTTAGGGCTCCAGGAAGATCAAAACCCTTTAATTGTGCTTGAGACTCTGAGGGCTAAGACTAAAACTTCTCTGGATCAGTCCACTTTTATTAGGTCTGAGGACAAAAGGCAGGAAAACTGAGGAAAGCATGGGAAATGAGCAGGACCTTGGGAGTCACTTCAAAGACTTCTCCAAGAGGCTGGGGATTTAGCTCAGTGGCATAAGTTCCTGCCTGGTGAGTGTGAGGCTGAGATTTCAATCCCTGGTACCAAAACCCCCCCCCAAAAATCCCCCAAAAAACAACAACAAAAAACTTCTCCAAGTAGTAAATTATGCCAATTTAGGATTACTGTTTTATCTCCAGGATAATATTTGTGGTAGGATTGAGACTGCAGGAGTGAAATTCCTCCAGCTGCAGTCTCTATTTACTTAATTAGTGTTGGAGCCAAAGTGTCTCCAGCTGTGGCCTTATCTTGCCCTTTGAGGTATCTCTGGCCTCACAGGCCACTACAGGCCTCAGCCAGGACCAGTGATTCATAGAGGTTCACTTAGTATGAATCAGCTTCTGTCATCAGGCAAGGGGCCAAGGCCTAGGACAGACTCACAGATAAACATAGAATGCCAATTAGTTAATTTTATTTTATCATTTTATTTTTTAAAATTTTATTTAAAGAGAGGGTTAAAAAAAAGCAAAACAGAAAAAAGGGTAGAAACAATACAGAATTTAAAAAAAAAATAAACATTAGAAATCACTAGTTGATACATTATGTATTGTCTTCTTGGATATAGTTGTTCAAGTTACAAAATTAAAGCATACAAAGTGGACATTCAGTGAGGCTGCAAACAGTTCTGTTCAATGATCCAAAAAAAACTTAGCAACATGGTTATCAATCCTACACCCTTAAATATACATGCAGTTGTACCCTTTAGAGCACTTTCTTTTCCTCTTTTTGCTTTTTAAGTCCATTATCTCTTTAGTTATATCATGTTTCAGGTTGCTTAGTACCTTACTGATCTGTTTTGTTGTTGTTATTTACTTTTTTATTTTTTTCTTATTTGTTATTATTTTTCATTTTATTTATTTATTTTATTTTATTTTGAAGGTAGTAAAATATAGCACAATAAGACAGGACAAAGCCAATTGAGGCAGTGCAGTGAAATTGGTACAGAAACTCACAGCAGGTTACCGGGATAACAGCAATAGGTACAATAGTATATCTGATTTTCTTCACAAAAGTTGTTCCTTCAATCAGTTAGAGCAATAGTGAAGGAAATACCAAAATTATAAAAACAGAATATTGAATAGAGCAATACCATTGATCAGAACAGAGCAAAACAGAGATGAAAATATTTCCCTTCAAAGAGATGGTAGAAGAAAATCCCCCTTATTTGCTATGTTGCACATAGTCAAACTCACAAGAGATGCTCAGATCTCTGGCTCTCACTTGCTAGTGGGGGGTGGGGAGGAATGAGATGGATGTTTGATTCATAGCCAGCATGCAGGTAGACTCACAGCTGCCCAGCAGAGCAGTGAGCTGACTGCCTGTTTTCCCAGCGCCCCAAGTTCCAACATGGCGCAGATCTCAGGAAATGCTGATATCCAATTAGTTAAATTTAAATCCTGCTCAGAGTTGCTGGGTAATGGTCTTCAACATGTGCATAGCCTTTTTTTTTTTCTTTTTGAGGCAGGGTCTCATTTAAGGCAGGCACCCAACCACTGGGAGTGATAGACCCAACCTCTTCCTGGGCCAGTGTCTGTGAGCTTGAGGTGGCACGGACCTGGCTCCCAAGAACACTCCCAAATAATATAATGAATGTATTGTTTTAAATAAAATATGTAACGAGTTTTAACTGAAATTTATTTATGTTTACTAGCCTGCACATTGGGTGTTACATGTGGTAAAAGAAATGTCCTGTAACTAAACAAGGCTTCTTCATATATTATATAATACTTTAATGTTAAGCTGTGTTCTCCTCAGTAAACAATTTTATGTATGAAGATGAAAACCATCATTATTTTGCTGAAGCTAGCATTTAACTTCTTCATTTCAGAGTTACTCCTGCCTCAGCCTCTCTGGCAGGGGCTATATAGAGGGATGACAGTGCATGCTGTGTCTCAAAACATATTATTAAAATTGCTTTATTAATTACTTTGGATGCAGTTGAAACTACCTATATTAAAATACTACCAATTTCTAATGAACAAGGGATTTGATTCAAGAATATTTAAGGAAGAAATTTCAGTGCTGTCTTATCTTCTATGACATAATTTCCACCACTATTTCTGTGCATCTTTACAATGCAGAAGATGGCACATTGGATCCATTGGAATAAACAAAAATAAACCTGCAATTGTAAAATAAATTGAGATTTGGAAAAGTACAACAGTTCAAAATGTGGGGGAATATCTTTTCTCTTTCTACTTTGGCTTTAAAAGTGAATGAGTTACAACCATTATACATTCTGATAAAACTCAGGAAGATAATTTGCATCCTACTTATGTATCAGCATGAAAAAGTTGCAAAGAAATCATGTAACTTTTAAAATTTACATAAGCAAGAAAAAAATATGAACAGTAGAATCTTTTAAACAAAATCTTTCCATCTATTTCATTAGGAGGTATTCATGATCTTTTGAATTTCCATGGGATCTGTGGTAATTCCCCCCTTTTCAGTCCTTATTGCATGAATTTCAGTTTTTTTCTTTCTTTTTCTTGATAATTTTATCTAGAGGCTTGTCAATGCTTTTATTGTCTCAAAAAACCAGCTTTTAGATTCATTAATTCTTGGTATTCTTTTTTTTAGCTTCAATTGCATTGATTTCTGCTCTAATATTTACAATTTGCTATCTTATACGAGCTTTGGGTTTAACTGGCTCTTCTTTTGCTAGAAGCTTGAGATGAAGCATTAGGTTGTTTATTTGTGCTCATTCTGTTTCATTGATATGACAATTTATTGCTAAATATATCTCTCTTAAGACCGCTTTCATTGCAACTCACAGACTATAGTATGTTGTTTCTGCATTTTCATTGATTTGTAGATACAGTTTTAATTTCATCTGTAGCCCACTGGTTCTTCAGAAGGTTTTTATTCAAGTTCCATGTATTTGTGCAGGTTTTGCAATTTCTTTACCATTAATTTCCAATTTCAGAGAGCTATGGTCAGATATTACACATGGGATAATTTCACTATCTTTGCAGTTACTTAAGAATGTTTTATGGAATAGCATACAATCTATTTTGGAGAATGTGTCATGCACAGCTGAGAACGTGTATTCTGATTTGGTTGTGTGGAACACTGTAAACATCTACTAAGTCCAATTGCTCACAGGCATAATTCAGTTCTATTATTTCTTTGCTGACATTTTGTCTAGTTGATCAATCTCTTTGTAACAATGGGATATTAAGGTCACCTGTTTTAATTGCATTCTTGTGTATTTAGTTTTTTTTTTTACATTGTCTTCTTAGACCTAGTTGTTCAAGTTACAAAGAAAGCATATAGAGTGGACATTCAAACAGTGTGGCTGCAAAGAAGTTCAGTGATCCAATAACAACTTAGCAACATGGTTATCAATCCTACACACTTAAACATAAATGCAGTTATATCCTTTAGAGCACTTTCTGTTCTTCCTTTTAATTTTTAAAAAAATTTTTTATTTAGAGAGAAACAAAAGCATGTAAAGGGTAGAGATAATACAGAATTTCAAAAAAACAGATAAACAATAAGAAATCACTAGTTGATAAACTACATATTGTCCTCTTAGAAATAGTTGTTCAAATTACAAAATTAAAGCATACAAAATAGTCAAACAGTGAGAGTGTAAACAGTTATGCATCCCTGAGTCTCCATATGTATTTCTATCCTTTCTGTATTAGAGGGAAAAACAAAACATAGCAAGACAAAACAAAACAAATTCCTATAAAAACATGAAACCAAAAAGTCATATAAAATCACAGCACAAGGTGATCTACAATGACTGCTGTGTTGTTTCTTATTATCTTCAATAGAATTGTCTATATCATCAGACATAAATGAATATAGCAGTATAATTGAATATAGCAGTACATAACAATATTAGTAAAAATAAAACATTGTAGACAGTACAAAACTTCAAAGGCAGGTAATAATCAAACCAGAGTGGATATTCTAGTGAATGTTGTCATCTTAAGTGCAGTTGCCTATACTCTGACTTGATACTATCAATCATAACAGCTTTGAATAAAATCTACCAATACAAAACAGCGATCCAACAAACCAGATTCAATTACAATCAGTCATAGTAAACAGTGTAGGTTTTACAGAGCTTTAGATTAAGTTAATAGGAAATTAAGGATGATTACCATACTATATCCTGTCATTTTCAGGATTACTATCTGTGCCCTCAAATCTAGTACAGGTAGAATGACTGGAACACAATATAATACATCTAAGCAGAGTAGTGTGAGTAGTGTGGGTTTTAAATCCTGGTGCACTATTAACAATATAGTGTATCAAAGCCATCTATGTTAGAGATTCTAGTTATCCTTCTCTGCCTCATTTCTGCTATGCTATTTTTCTGCCTTTGTTTGTCTAGTTTTTTCTTTCTTTCTACTTCCTGCCCCACTCATTGAGGCCTTTCTGCCACTGTTCCTAAAATCCTGGTATTTTTTTCTCTCTCTCTAGAATGTCCTTCAATATTCTCTGCAGGGTTGGATTGGTGGTCACAAACTTGCCCAGTTCCTCTTTGTCATGGAAGCATCTTGTTTCTCCATTAATTTCTAGTGACAGTTTTGCAGGGTACATCAATCTGGGCTGGAGGTTATTTTCTTTCAGGGCTTGGAATACTTTGCTCCAAGCTCTTCTTGATCTGATGGTCTGTGTCGAGAAGTCAGCCATGATTCTGATGGGGTTACCTTTATAGGTAATCTGTTTCTTTTCTCTGATGGCTTTTAATATTCTGTTTTTATATTGAATTTCTGGTATCTTGATTATTATATGTCTGGGTATAGATCTGTTTTGGTTGTAGGTAGCTGGGGTTCTGTATGCCTCACACAACCGAATGTCATTTTCTTTTCCTATGCTTGGGAAGTTTTCCTTAATTATTTCTGTGAATAACCTTTGTAATTCACCTGTATGTGTTCCTGCTTCTTCATTCATGTTTCTTTTTCTTAAATTGTAGATTCTCTTGTCATCTTCTATCCTTTGTATTGTTACTACCTGTTTCCTTGTTATTTTTAAGAGCTCTTTCCTTTCATGATCACACACTGCAAACTTGTCTTCAAGTTTTGATAGTCTATCCTTAGTTTCTTTTAAGGAGTTTTGCCAGCTTTCAATGGAGTTTTTAATTTCCTGGTAGTCTCTTTGAATCTGCTTCATTTATTCTATATTTTCTTTATATTTTTTATCAAATGTTTCTCTCCTTTTTTTGTGTTCCTCCCTTCTTCCATCTGTATCTTCCTGAGAGATGCTTAGCATTTCTTTTATTACTCTACTCATATCCTGCTTTACCTGATTTAATATTTCAGTTTGAGCTCATGTACAAGGTCCTGAAGATATCTTTTAATGTCCATTGAAGCCATGTCTGATGTTGTGTGCCTGCTGCCCTCAGTCTCCCTTGTTTTTCCCTCTGCTGCATCAGTGCTCTCAGGATTCTGGGCTGGGGGCCTCCTCCTGCCTCTCTCTCTCATGGCCCTGGCTTCCTCCACACAGGTGTACAGTGGAGTTCCCAGCCCCCCCTTCCCTGTTGGTTACATTTCCTCTGAAGCACACTGGCGAGACCTCTGCCTTCTCCTGTCTGTTCTTGTCACTGAGGTGTAGGCAGTGGCTGTGTTTGCCTGCCCCTCCCCACCAGGCCAGCCAAACTTCAGGTGCCTTCACCCTGTTAGTGTGTGCTAGATGCAGGGAATCGATTTGGGATGGCTCATTGGGTCCTGGCCAGGGGCAAAGCCCAGTCCAAGCAAATCCCATGAATCTGCTCTTGGGAGGGAGTAACCAACTGAAGTCACTGTCACTCCCAGTTCAGGCTCCTCCTGCCCAATTCCAACATGTTGCCCATTTGGTCACGCCCTTCCTGTGGGGAAGCATCTCATTCCCAGCACTGACCATGGATTAATGAAGGTCCCTTCACTGGCTCTGCTCTCCATTGGGCTCACCAACCCCCAACTTCAGTGCTGCTGTGCTTCCTGTGAGTGGTGGTGGGAATGAGTTTGGGTGGCTCTGCCTGCCGGCACGGATTCAAACTAGCACAAACTTGGCAGGTCACTGTGAAAATGCTGTGTCTGATAATTTTTAGCTGTTTCAGTTGTAGTCCCAACATATTTGATGAGCTTTTTTATGTTTTAATTTCTTCCTGTGTCAGGAGGATCCATCTCCCTCTCTCTGGGTCTCTCCCATGGTGTTTTATTCTGGCTTATGAGTTGTTTCTCCTGGGAGGATTTGTATTTTGTTGATCACTGATTGGCCATCTTGTCTTCTCTCTGTGACAGCTTTTAATATTCTGTTCTTATGCTGGATTTCTGGGATGGTGATTATTATATGTCTGGGTGTAGTTTTATTTTGGTTATGGCTCTTGGGAGTTCTATATGCTTCACTAAGCTGTATGTCACTTTCCATTCTCATGTTTGGGAAATTTTCAGCTATTACTTCTGTAAATAGCCTCTTGATATCATTTGTGTTGTCCCCTTCTTTTTGATTTATTCCTATTAATCTTATGTTGTTTTTCTTTGCATCATCTTGCAGCTGTTGAATTGTTATTCCCTCATTCTTTGTCATTTTTAGAAGATCTTTCTGTTTTTGTTCACTAGCTATTATCTTATCTTCAAGCCTGAAGTTCTATCTTCAGTTTTGTTGAAGCAGTTTTGGCAACTTTCAATAGAATTTTTAATTTCCTGTATGTCTCTTTGAATCTAGTTCATGTATTCTGTTTTTTCTTATACTGTTCATTCAGGGATTCTATCTTTTTGCTTTGTTCCTTTATTTTTTTTAGTTGTGTCTTCTTTAGAAGAGTTCAGTATTTCTTTCACCATTTTTATCATCTCTTCTTTTACCTGAGAGATTATTTCTGATTTGAGTTCCTTCATAACTTCCTGTACTTGCTTATTCATATTAGTTGATATCATTTCAGACATTTCAAGTGTATGACTAGTATTTCCTTCTGTGTACATGGCTCCTAAGCTTACTTGGGATGGGCTGGAGGTTTGAGATTGCATTTTGTTCTTTCATTTTGTCATTTTCCTATTTTCCTGTGTTTCCAGCAATGTTGCAAAACTTTCCCTGGGCATTTTGGAAATCATCTATTGCACCCTCGGTTCCTGGGGCTCACAGCCTTGTGGTGCAGGCCTGGTTCCCCTGGTTGAATGAAGGTCGCTGGATGTGGTCCACTCAAGCCCACAAAGCCTCTGGAGCATAAACCAGTGACCTAGGGGTTTTGTTGGGCACCCAGCTGCTGAAATCAATGGTCCCAAACTCTCCCTAGGTCAGCGCTAGTGAGCTGGAACTCACCTCATGGGAGCTCAGGCCTGGCTACACTTGTAGCATGGGCCTGGCTCCCCTGGTTGAATGAAGGTTGCTGGGTGCGGTCCACTCAAGCCCATGGAAAGTCTGGAGCCAAGTTCAGTGTCTTAGGCAGCTGGGCAGCCCCCAACTTCCAGAAGTGATGGTTCCAAACTTTCCCTGGGCCAACACCATTTAGCTGGAACTCACCTGTGGTGGCATGGGCCTGGCTCCACTTGTGGTGCGGGCCTGGCTCCCATGGTTGAATGAAGGTGACTGGGCATGGTCCACTCAAGCCCTTGGAACCTCTAGAGCCTAGTCCAGTGTCCCAGGTGGCTGGGCGGCCAACCAACCACCGGGAGTGTTAGTCCCAAACTCTTCCTGGGCCAGTGTCAGCGAGCTAGAACTCACCTTGAGGTGGAGCAGACTTGGCTCCCCAGAACACTCCCAAATAATATAATGAATGTATTGGTTTAAATAAAATATGTAATGAGTTTTAACTGAAATTTATTTATGTTTATTGGCCTGCATGTTGGGTGTTACATGTGGTAAAAGAAATGTCCTATAACTAAGCAAGACTTCTTCATATATTATATAATACTTTAATAAGCTTCTCCATCTCTTCTGATCACTTTGGGCTTATTTGAACTTAAGAAGCTCCTCTTATTTGCTTTTGGGCTCCAGTTACATGGAGTATTGTTTTCCATCCTTTCACTTTCAGTCTGTTTCTTTGTGGATGAAATGTACCTCTTGAGGGAAATATATAGCTGGGTTTTATGTTTTCATCCAGTCTTCCAGCCTGTGTCTTTGATTAGAAAGGTAAGACCATGCACATTTATTATAGACAACTACTTGCTGATTTCTGTCATTGTATTATTTTTTCAGTGCTGGTGACTTTTTACTTTCCTTTGTTTAACTACTTGCCCAGTCACACATTTTCTTTTCTTTGGGCTCTTTGGCAATGTTAGTCTTGCTGTCTCTGTTTAGAATTACCTCAAATATTTTCTACAGTGCTGATTTTGTGGTCATAATTTCTTTAACTTTTCTTCATCATGGGTGCTTTTTATTTTTTGGTCAATTTTGAGGATAAATTTGCAAAATGTAGTAGTCTGGATTGGCAATCATTTTCTCTTAGGAGTTGAAAAATTTCTTTAATAAGCCCTCCTGGACTTTAATGTTTGTGTTGAGAAATCAGTTATTCTGATAGGCTTGCTTTTAGAGGTTTCTTGATGCTTTTCTGCAACAGATTTTAGTCCTCTTTGTTCAGTACTTCTGGAGTTTCAACTATGATATCTCATGGTAAGGTATTTTTCTGATCTTGTCTATTTGGGATTCTAAATGTCTCATTTACAGGGTATTCATTTCAGTCTCTAGATTTGTAAAGTTTTCTGCAAATATATTCCATAAATATATTTTAAAAATATATCTGGTTTCCTTACCCAGTCTTTCCCTGATTTCTCTAATTTTATCTTAGTTTTCTTTAGTGTCACCTAGGGGCTCTTGAATAAACTCCTCATGAGTTCTTGTTTTGTGAGTATCTTGAAGTGAACTACTATAGCAATCCTCAAGTCCAGATATTTCCTCTTATGATTGCTTATTTGTACTGGGATGGATTTCAGTTGTGTTCTCCAGTTCTAGGAGTGCTGCTCGATTCTTTTTCATAATCTCAAGTTTTTTACTAACCACTCATACCCTACATTGTCTTCTTTAATTCATTCATCCTTTTGTGTCTTCTTCAAGCTCATTGGACATCTTAGTAAATGAAACTTTTAACTGCTCATCTACATCCTCATGGAGAACACTGAGCATCTTACACATTTGCTTGTTTGTTCTTTGATCTCTTCCAACATTTTAACTATTTGGTTTTTTAGTTCTTTGCCTGAAATGTCCTCTACATTAGTGCCCATGATAGCACTTTTTGGGGATTGATGAACTTTTTTGAGGCATCTTATTGCCTTGTTTTCTCATGTGTTTTTATATTGAATATTGTAGTTGGGCTGCAAAGCTCTCCCCCTACTCAGCACTGAATTACAAAGAGAGAACAATGGCTGGTAATACCTAAATGCAAAGAACCAGTTATGTATTGACATACAAATTAAAAGCTTTAAATAACCCACAATAACTAACAAAGGATTACAGAACTGGGTGTCCTGGGGCATGCCAGTAATCCCACCACCTGGGAGGCCCAGGCAGGAGGATTGCTACACACACACACACACACACACACACAATAAAATAAGAAAGAGAGAGAGACAGAGGATGAGAGAGAAATAGACAATAAATGAAAACATTTTTTAAAAAGAAGAAAATTTGAGGTAAGAGATACTAAAGAGAAAAAAGATGCTAAAAAGCAACAAAAATAGACAAAAAAAGAGAAAATAGTTTTTGAAATTTTTATACCCATAAAAAATGAGGAAGAAGAAGGGGTTGTGAGAATATGTTTGAGGGCAGAGGGAAACAAGTAAAGGAAGGAATTTATAAGTAGAAAGAAATATGGAGATGGTACCCAATTTATAAAGAGGCAGAAATTCCATGTGAGAAGACCTCAGCAGTCACCTTTAGTGAGGGAAACTTCAGCTCAGTGTAAAACACTGTAGGAACAAAATGGTCATTAGCATGGATGGACAGCTGCTCATAGACATAAGCCCTCACACACACTCTGAAACAGGAAAAAAGAAAAACCAAGCTTTTATAATAGTTTTTCCATGCAAGAAAAAAAGGGGGAAGGGACTCAAAGTGAATAGTGACAGAGGGGACAAGGAAATTCAGTCTGATTAATGACCTCACAGAAACACTGATTTGAGAAACCCTATGAGACAGCGGGAGCTGGGGTGGTGATGCACACCTATAATCCCAGCACTCAGGAGGCTGAGGCAGGAGGATCACTGTGAGTTCAAGGTCAGCCTGGCTGCAAAGTAAGTTCAAACCCAGCCTGAAAGGCATAATAGGACCTTGTTTCCAACAGACAACAAAACAAAACAATATAAAACCAACACTAGAGGAGGGGGAGCCTAATGTAAGATATTGTGTAGTATTTAGATTAATCTTAATAGTTTATCTAGAAAAGAGAACAGATAGAAAAAAAGTGAGGGTGGGTAAAAATTATAAAATAAAGGGGAGGAGCCAAGAGAGAGAAAAAATGACAGGGAGAAATAGTGATGGTGAGAAAGGGTAGGATTGTAGATAGAGGTGAGAGGAGACATGAAGTTGTATCCAACTGTTGAACTAGCAGTCAAGCAAGGTCAGGACCTTTGAAGTGGGCACATATGAGTTAGCTATGTGGACCGTGTTACAGACAACCATGGAAAATGTATACACAGTGCTAAGCCTACACACCTGGGGACATAGGCCACTCAACAAATTAAACTAGAAAAAGAGCCAAACACCTGAAACAAAGCACATACAAAGGATGGTCGGGGCCTCTGGTAATCTCAGAATGGTGTGCATGTCGCCCATTCCAGGAGGCAACCTCAGGTTCCCGGCTGAGAATCTGTCTGGGGCTTGGACATTCTCTGTGCCCAGTTTGCCTCTCCCAGCTCCTGTGCTCCTGGTCACAGTTCTGTGCGGTTCCACCCAGCCTTTCTCTGCTGGCAGCTCAGTGTCCCTGTGAGCATGCAAGCAGCAGTGTCCCTGCACATGTGTGCCCTTCCCACTGCTCCTCTCTTTCCCTTGTTTTCTGGGTTCAGAACAACACCCCTGCTTGTTGCAATACTCCTACAATCTGACCTGGAATTTCCAAGGTTTTGGGAGGCCTCCATGGGTGCTCACCTGGATTGTGCCCCCCATCCCCAGGGCTCATGCATCCCTGTCATTCATCTGCACAGATTCCTCTTCCAGCCTTAGAATTCAGTTGTGGCCAGAGAGTTAGGGCTGCAGGTACTGGGTGCTGGGTGCTGGGCTGGGTGCTGACCAGCAGCGTGGCCATGGCTACACTCAATTTCTTCCCTCAAGGGGTTTGAACTTTCACCCAGATGGCAAGTTCACAGGATGTGGGAATAAGAAGTGGCCTTGTGTCTTATTCTAAACACCCCTGTGGCTGGCTTTGGACTGATGGGCTTGTCCTTTGAGTTGCCCTTCCATGCTTGGGTTTTGTTCTGCAGACCTGAGCTGCCATCTCTACCCTGCCCTGGCACTCTCCTCTGTGGAGTGGGCTTTAGTTCACTCTGGCCTGCTTGGAGCCCACAGATAGATTTATCTCTTTGCTTTTGGAATTCCACAGAAGACTAACTAGATGATAGTGTTTTTGGCTTCCAGCATTCCCAGAATTTCCCTGTGAATTTCACGAACATGAAGGTTGCAGGTCAACCAGGCTTGGGCAGAGTCGGAGGGCTCCGGAGGGGAGACGTCTCATTGCTTGTTTTCACAAGGAAGAGAAGTGCTCTGTTTTAAAGCAGGCTAATAAAACTGAAGATGTCATCACATTTTTAAATTCACGGAACTCATGAATGTCTTTTTTTTTTTTTTAAAGAGAATAAAACTAAACAATAAAACAAAGCAAAACAATACAATGAGAACAACCTTGGATTTCAATAACAAGGCAGTAGGAAATCAACACTAGAACTCATGAATTTTGCCCATGGTTGTGGACTCCAGGTAGGGGCTGCGGAGGATGAGAGATGGCCGCATCATCATGGGTCGTTAGAGCAGGAGGATTACGGACACCCCAGGACACGCCAATTTGAGAACCCAATTCTGGAGCTGGGTCTCTGGACCAGAGTGCTGCTGTCCACTGTCCTGAACAGAAAGCCCCTTGGCTGACACAAAATATCCGGCATGGTCATAGTGATTTCCAACCTTTCCTTCAAGGATGTGACTGAACCGTGCTCTTGGGATGGACCCCAGACAGCTGATGTGCCCCACCTTGGGACTCCCACCTTCAAGCACCAGGGATCTGACCTGGGGTCTCCAGTGTGCTGGGCAAGTTCTCCACCACTGAGCTCCATGTCCAGCCCTGATGCTTTTTTTTTTTTAACTCCAAAGTTTATTTCATTTGCATTCCAATGTTTGCATTTTATATTAAACCATCCAAAGTCATGTTTGCATACATCCTTGGAAACACGTAACCATATGAAGTGTGATAAAAATATAGTGAATGCTAAAGTTAAAAAAATTATTGGAGTAAAAAACACATTGTCATATTCCCCCCTCAAAATGCTCCTTCTCACTTTAAGCACCCTTATCCTACTGTTCTTGCCATGTTCTGAAGCAGTTCTGGAAATCTTCTTTCGTGAGTGTTGTTGGTTCATTGTCATGGCTGCCTTAATGTCCTCAGTTGAGTCAAAACAAGTCAATTTCTTTTGCTTTAATTAAAAAATTAGTAGTATATGTGTGCCATAAATGATTGCATTCATTGTGAGGAGATGGTACACACACATAACACATTGTCATTCTCTTTACTCCCCTCCTTTCCTCTTCTACTTCCCTTCATCTCTTGATCCTCTTCTCATTTGCAAAGATCTGTGTGATTCCTACTATCTATTTTAGTCTTTAAATCATTTAAAGCTTCTCCTATATCAAAACACCATGAAATATTTAAACTTGTGTGTCTGATTTATTTCACTCAACATTATGGTCTCAAGGTATATCCATTTTCTTACTTTATCAAGTTTATCTTTCTTTATGGGAGAGTAATACCCCACTGTACATAAAAAATCACATTTTCTTTATCCATTTTTCTGTTGATGGACACAGAAGTTGCTTCCAAGATTTAGCTATTATGTTCTATAAACATGTTTCAGGTAACATGATGTTTTTAACTCTTTTGGGAAGATACCCAGAGGGGAATAATTGGGTTGAATGGGGTGTCTAATTTTAGTTTTTTGAGGAATTTCCATGGTGGTTGTATGAGTTTACATTCCTACCTACAATATGGAAAGGTTCCTTTTCCCCTATAGCCTCACCAGCATTTGTTCTTACTTGATTCCTTGATGATTGTTGTTCTTTCTGGAGTGAGATGGAGTCTCAGTGTTGTTTCCATTTCTTTTTCTTTTCTTTTGTAATGGCCATTAGAATGCTCTAATGAACATTTTTTCCTATTTTAATTGGCCATTTGTACTTCTGAAAAATGTCTATTCATTTCACTTGACTATTTTTTGATTAGGTCTTACTTGGAAGGGTTTAATTTTTTTTGAGTTACTTGTGTATTCTAGATATTAGTCCTCTGTCTGAGGAGTAGGTGGCAAAAATTTTTTTCTGTATCTGTAAGTTTTCTCTTCAATCTGTTGGTTGCTTTCTTTGGTGTGTAGGAGCTTTTAAATCCTATTGTTGATTGTTGATGTTATTTCTCATGGAATTGGGGTTTTGTTCAGAAAGTTTTTGCCTATGCCTATGTCTTCAAAAGTTTTATCTATTTTATCTTCCATCAGATTACGTGATTCTGTCTTAATAGTTAGATCTTTGGACCATTTTCATTTTAGTTTAGCACATGGTGAGAGATATGGGTCTAGACTTGACATGGGTCACCAGTTTTCCCATCACCATTTATTAAAGAGACTTTTTTTCCTCCCATGTGTGTTTTTGGTCCCTTTGTCAAAGATCAGACAGCTGAATGTTCCTGGGATTGTTTCTGTATCCTCTTTTCTGTTCTATTGATTGACACATCTGTTTTAGTGCCAATATCATGAAAGTTTTTTTTTAAAATAATGTTATTTTGTAATATAACTTGAAGCACAGGATTGATGTAGCTCCTGTTTTGTTCTTGTTGTCCAGGATTTCTTTTGTTATTTTGGGTCTCATCTGGTACTATGTAAATTTTATGATTTTTTCTAGTTCTGTAAGGAATACTGTTGGTATTTTAGTTTGAATTGCATTTAACTTGTATATAATATTTTTGTGTGTGTGGGTATCGAGAATCGATCTCAGGATCTTACACTTGCCAGGTAGGTGTTACACCACTGAGCTATATATCCCTGGCCCCTGTATATCATTTTTGTTCATACGGCCATTTTGACAATATTGCCTCTGCCTACTCAAGAACAGGGACTATCTCTGCCTTTTCTAATTTCCTCTTTGATCTCCTTTTTCAGAGTAGTATATTTTTCATTAGGTCTTTCACTACCTGTGTTAGGTAAATTCCCAGGTAATATTTCTTGAATCCATTGTGAATGATATTGTTTTCCTAGTTTCTTTCTCAATGTGTTCACTATTGGTGTACAGGGATGCTATCGATTTTTTAAAAAAATTTATTTAAAGAGAAAAAAAAGCAAAACAGAAAAAGGGGTAGAAACAATACAGAATTTCAGAAAAAAAAAGCAGTAAGAAATCACTAGTTGATAAATTACATATTGTCTTCTTAGACCTAGTTGTTAAAGTTACAAAATTAAAGCATACAAAGTGGACATTCAAACAGTGAGACTGCAAAGAAGTTCAGTGATCCAGTAACAACTTATCAACATGGTTATCAATCTTACACACTTAAATATACATGCAGCCATATCCTCTGGAGCACTTTATTTTCTTCTTTTTACTTTTTAAGTCCATTATCTGCTTAGTTATATCCTGTTTCAGGTTGCTCAGTACCTTACTGGCTTGTTTTGTTGTTGTTATATACTTTGAATCACCTTATATAATTCTGTTGCCTTGTTTTTGAGTTTCTCCTCATCCATGATCCATGGATCAGCTTTGGTGGATTTGGGAGACTTTTGGACGTATTTTGTTACTTTCTTATCTACTTTTTTTTTTTTTGAAGGTAGCAAAATGCAGCAGAACAAGACAGAACAAACCCATGTGACCGCAGTGCAATAAAACAGAACCTCAGAGCAGGTCACCAGACACAAGCAATGGGCTCAATAGTACAGCCCATTTTGTTCACATTAGCTGTTCTTTCAATCAGGTAGAGGAAAATGGAAGGAAATATTGAACTTTTAAAAACAGAATATTGAATAAAGCAGTACCATTAATCAAAACTGAGCAAGACTGTGATAAAAATATTTGCCTTCAAAGAGATGGTAGAAGGAAATCCCCCTTACTTGCCATGCTGCATACATTCATCCTCCAAAGATACTCAGACTGCTGGTGCCTACTTGCTAATGGGGTGGGGTGGGGTGGATCAATGTCTGATTCTTAGCCCGTGCACTGGCAGGGTCCCAGCTGCTTACCAGGGTGGCTAGTAGGTTGCCTGTTCTCCCAGCGCCCAAAGTTCCAACATGATTTAGAGCTCAGGAATCATTGATAGTTATCACCCTGGTGTGCCAGTGGCTTGCCAGGCCCCCCGGCAAGTAGGCCGCCTGTTCTCCCAGCACCCAAAGTTCCAACATGATACAGAGCTCAGGAATTGCTGATAGTTCTCATCCTGGTGTGCCAGTGGCTTGCCAGGCCCCCAGCTGCTCACCAGTGTGGCCAGTAGGCCACTTGTTCTCCCAGCGCCCAAAGTTCCAACATGATGCAGAGCACAGGAATCACTGATAGTTCTCGCCCTGGTGTGCCAGTGGCTTGCCAGGCCCCCATCTGCTCACCAGGGTGGCCAGTAAGCCACCTGTTCTCCCAGGGCCCAAAGTTCCAACATGATGCAGAGCTCAGGAATCACTGATAGTTTCTGCCCGAGTGTGCCAGTGGCTTGCTAGGCCCCCAGCTGCTTGCTATTGATTTGTATATTGATTTTATATCCTGTTACTTTTTTGAATTAGTTTCTTAGTTCTAAGAGTCTTTTGGTTGAACATTTTTGGTTTATCATGTAAAGGATCATGTCACTTGGTAAAGATATTTTAGCTTCTCTTCCTTAACTATGCTTTTTACTTCTTTCTCTTGACCAATGGCTGTGGCTAAATTTTGAGTAGTATAATGAGTGGGAATGGTAATGATGGCATTTTTATTCCCTTTCCAATTTTATAGTTTTTGCACTCTGTTTTTCTCCATTTAATATGATGTTAACAGTAGGTTTGTCATAAATTATTTTTATGAGATTGAGTTGAGGTCCTCCTATACCTATCTTCTTCAGAGTTTTTATCATAAATGGATGTTGGATTTCTAGCAATAATTAAAGAAAATCAAAGTGTTTCACTATATAGGCTCGTATTTGGGCCAGTTTTTAAAGTGTTCAGGTTATCTTTGACTCCTGGTCCTCAGATTTGAACTGTCTAATACCAGTAATGTGATTCCCTACCCCACTTGTACTTGCAGTTGTGATTTCCTTGGTTGCTCATTATCTCTTTTTTCTTTTTCTGCTCTTTTTTCCCCCTCAGATTGTGAAGGAGTCTGTATTTTCTGCCTGTTTTGACAGAAAAAAATGTGAGCCATCTAACCTTCTGTGTCAGTGTGTGATGGTTCTCTTATGTGCTCAGTTCCGTGGAAACACTTCCCGTGGCCCAAATCAGACCACTTCAACTTGGAATGAAGCGTTGCTCCACCCCCTGTGTTCTTACTGAAGCCCACACCAAGTCACGCATCACATGCTCGCCCTGCTACTCTGCCAGCTCAGAGTGAAATCGGCCCCTAAGGGGCCCAGGGCTCACAGGAGAGCCTGTCTGCGGGGAATCTTGGGCCGCGTGCCTGGTGGGGACAGCTGCGTCTCTCTCTTGTCGAGCCTGGGCCTCCCCTGATGCACTGGTGGAGATACCAGCTTTTGCTCCCCATCACGGTGGAGATCTGACACTCAAGGGCTCATGACACGATCACCACAACCCCCTTTCCTATCAGGGGCAGTGGGCAGCTCAGAGTGGTGGGGCCTTAGTTCGTCTGGCACGTGGGTGACTCAGTGAATCTTGCAAAAAAACTGTGCTCACTGTAGGCTTCTCCCCTTGGACCAGCCCGAGAGTCCAGCTTCCCTTGTAAAATAACTCCAAGTCATCTGTTTTCTCACTTGACCATTCTTATACTCTGATGAGACTGAGTCCTTACAGGTGTGTGTTCAAAAGTTAAATTTTAGAAAATTTGTGTCTGCTGCCATAAACTTGAGTTTCCTGCTCATAAACCTTGATGAAGATGGTGGTGATATTAACAAAAGGATTATGTGATAAAGTATCAAATGTGCCAATAATGAGGGCCAGGCATGGTAGTGCACGCCTACAATCCCAGCACTAGAGGTTGAGGGGAGGATCACTGTGAATTTGAGGCTTGCCTGGGCTACATAGTAAACTCAAGGACAGTCTGGGCTATGTAGGAAAACTTGTCTCAAAAAAAAAAAATGTGCCAGTATGTGGACAATCTGCATGATTAGTGAAGCTAAGTTTTCTAAAAGGAAAATGAATATTATTACAAAATTCCAAGTGGGTAAAGAACCCATTCAGCAAGATCAACTGACGGATTTGAATATAACAGAACATGAAAAGTTCACTGACACAGTTTAAGAAACAGCAGTTTGAGACTTGGTGGAGTATTTAAGTAGAGTAGTCATATTATCTGTAAATATTAAAATTCGCCTCCACTTTCAACTACCTCTCTCTCTCTGTTTTTCTTTCTTTCTTTTTTTTTTTTTGGCACCGGGGATCGAATTCACAAACTCACACTTGGCAGGCAGGCAGGTGCTTAAATCACTGAGCTAAATCCCTGGCATCAACTACCTTTCTCTTTGAGGTCATATTTCTTTATGTACTTTAATCATGGCAATATGTCGCAATGGATCAAATGCAGCAGCACCTGCCTTTTTTGTGGGGGGAGGTACCGGGGATCAAACTCATGACTGTGCACTTGCAAGGCAGTTGCTTATGCCACTGAACTAAATTCCTGGCTTTTAAAAAACCAGACATCAAGAGATTTGCAAAAGGGTAAAGTGCTCTTATTTATTTATTTATTTATTTATTTATTTATTTATTTATTTATTAAGACAGGGTCTCACTGCTTAGTTCAGGCTGGCCCTGAACTCAAGGTGATCCTCCTGCCTCAGCCTTTTAGTTGCTGAGACTACAATGTGTTGTCATGTCTGGAAAACCATGCAATTCTTATTGTTTTTGTGCTCAAATAAAGTCTTTATTTTTCATTAATATGTTTTATTTGTGTTAACATGCAATGGGTTTATAATTGCTGCTTTAAGTTTTTATTAGTGTATGTTTCCAGTACATAATGATTACATTCACTGTGGGAAATTGGTACATGTATATAACATATCTCACTTCCTGCCCCCTTCTTCTATACCCCTCTTTTTTTATTATTTAAAGAGAAACAAAAGCAGGTAAAGGGTAGAGATAATACAGAATTCCAAAAAACAGATAAACAATAAGAAATTACTAGTTGATAAATTACATATTGTCCTCTTAGAAATAGTTGTTCAAGTTACAAAATTAAAGCATATAAAGTAGATATTCAAACAGTGAGAGTATAAACAGCTACACATGCATGAGTCTGTACATGTATTTCTATCCTTTCTGTATTAGAGGAAAAAACAAAACATAGCAAGACAAAACAAAACAAATTCCTATAAAAACATGAAGCCAAAAAGTCATATAAAACCACAGTACAAGGTGATCTACAATGGCTACTATATTGTTTCTTATTATCTTTAATAAAATTGTCTGTATCATCAGACATAATTGAATATAGCAGTATAATTGAATATAGCAGTACATAACAATATTAATAAAAATAAACATTGTAGACAGTAAAAAACTTCAAAGACAGGTAATAATCAAACCAGAGTGGATATTCTAGTGAATCTTGTCATCTTAAGTGTAGTTGCCTATACTCTCAGACTTGATACTATCAATCATAACAGCTTTGAATAAAATCTATCAGTATAAAGCAGTGATCTAACAAACCAGATTTGATTATGATCAGTCGTAGTAAAACAGTGTAGGTTTTACAGAGCTTTAGATTAAGTTAATAGGAAATTAAGGATGATTACTCCACTACATCCTGTTATTTTTGGGATTACTGTCTGTGCCCTCAAATCTAGTACAGGTAGAATGACTGGAACAGAATATAATACATCTGAACAGAGTAGTGTGAGTAGTGTGGGTTTTAAATCCTGGTGCACTATTAACAATGTAGTGTATCAAGGCCATCTATGTTAGAGATTCTAGCCATCCTTCTCTGCCTCATTTCTGCTTTGCTATTTTTCTGCCTTTGTTTGTCTAGTTTTCTCCTTCATTCTGCTGCCTGCCCTACTCATTGAGGCCTTTCTGCCACTGTTCCTAAAATCCTGGTGTTTTTTTTCTCTCTCTCTAGAATGTCCTTCAGTATTCTCTGTGGGGCTGGATTGGTGGTCACAAACTCCCCCAGTTCCTCTTTGTTATGGAAGCATCTTGTTTCTCCATTAATTTCTAGTGACAGTTTTGCAGGGTACATCAATCTGGGCTGGAGGTTATTTTCTTTCAGGGCTTGGAATACTTTGCTCCAAGCTCTTCTTGATCTGATGGTCTGTGTCGAGAAGTCAGCGGTGATCCTGATGGGCTTACCTTTATAGGAAATCTGTTTCTTCTCTCTGATGGCTTTTAATATTCTGTTTTTATATTGAATTTCTGGCATCTTGATTATTATATGTCTGGGTATAGATCTGTTTTGGTTGTAGGTGGCTGGGGTTCTGTATGCCTCACATAACTGAATGTCATTTTATTTTCCAATGCTTGGGAAGTTTTCCTTAATTATTTCCATGAATAGCCTTTGTAATTCACCTGTTTGTATTCCTGCTTCTTTGTTCACATTTTTTATTCTTAAATTGTAGATTCTCTTGCCATCTTCTATCCTTTGTATTGTTACTACCTGTTTCCTTGTTATTTTTAAGAGCTCTTTCCTTTCATGATCACACACTGCAAACTTGTCTTCAAGTTTTGATAGTCTATCCTTAGTTTCTTTTAAGGAGTTTTGCCAGCTTTTAATGGAGTTTTTAATTTCCTGGTAGTCTCTTTGAATCTGCTTCATTTATTCTATATTTTCTTTATATTCTTTATCGAATGTTTCTCTCCTTTTTTGTGTTCCTCCCTTCTTCCATCTGTATCTTCCTGAGAGATGCTTAGCATTTCTTTTATTACTCTACTCATATCCTGCTTTACCTGATTTAATATTTCAGTTTGAGCTCATGTACAAGGTCCTGAAGATATCTCTTAATGTCCATTGAAGCCATGTCTGATGTTGCGTGCTTGCCGCCCTCAGTCTCCCTTGTTTTTCCCTCTTCTGGATCAGTGTTCTCAGGGTTCTGGGCTGGGGGCACCCCTCTTGCGTCTCTCTCCTGTCATGATCCTGGCTTCCTCCACCCAGGTGTACAGTGGAGTTCCCAGCCCCCTTCCCTGTTGGCCACATTTCCTCTGAAGCATGCTGGTGAGTGACCTCTTCCTTCTCCTGCCTGCTTTTGTCACTAAGATGTAAGCAAGGGCTGCATATTCCTGCCCCTCCCCATGCGGCCAGCCAGACTTCAGGGGCCTTCACCAGGTTAGTGTGTGCTACGTTCAGGGAATTGATTTGGGATGGCTCATTGGGTCCCGGCCAGGGGTGCAGCCCAGTCCAGGCAAATCCCATGAATCTGCTTTGGGGAGGGAGCAACCAGCTGAAGTCACTGTTGCTCCCAGTTCAGGCTCCTCCTGCCTGATTCCAACATGTCACGCATTTGGTTGCACCCTTCCCATGGTGGGGGGGTCTCATTCCCAGCACTGACTGTGGATTAATTAAGTTCCTTTCACCAGCTCCGCTCTCCATTGGGCTCACCAACCCCCAACTTCAGCGCTGCTGTGGCTCCTGTGAGTGGCCAGTGGCGGCAGAAATGAGTTTGGGCAGCTCTCACGGCTGGCATGGATTCAAGTTGGTGCAAATTCAGGCCTTTGCAAACTTGGCAGTCGCCGTGAATGAAAGTGCTGTGTCCTGTAATTTTTAGCTGTTTCAGTTGTAGTTGCAAAGTATTTGCCGAGCTTTTTTATGTTTTAATTTCTTCCTGTGTCTAGAGGATCCATCTTCCTCTCTCTGGGTCTCTCCAGGATGTTTTATTCTGGCATATGGGTTGTTTCTCCCAGGAGGCTTTGTATTTTGTTGCTCACTGATTGGCCATCTTTAGCTCCTCTATATACCCCTTTTTAAAAAATATTTTTTGCCAGCATCAGATTCATTTATTTATTTTAATAAATCCTTATTAAGGACTGGGGATATAGCTCTGTGGTACAGTGCCTGCCTGGCAAGCAAAAGGTCCTGAGTTTGATCTCTGGTACAAAAAAAAAAAAGAGTTATTATCAAGTTAATTATAAACACAAATTAACAGCCAGACTAACAATCCCAAAAACATGTAAAACATGTAAGACATATAATTTCTATTTTTAATGAATAATAAATATCTAAATTGTTTTAATTTCTAGTAAGGTCAATATTGATTATAGATTGATACTAACACCTCAACCAAAAAATTAACTTAAGATAAAATTTCTTTAGGGTATTTTGTTATTTTGCAGAATGGAAAAAGTTCTCAAGACAGGACAGTCTGGCAATGGTTGCTCTAAGCTGTTGACTACAGCAGAGGCATATCAATGTGACAAGAAGGGGCAGGAACCAAACATCAGCTGGTTGTTTAGGAAAGCTACAGAGAATTGAGCCATACTTTTCGTTCTCTCTTTCAGGTTTAGTTAAAGTGCTCCAGGCTAGTGTCTTTTGTGAGTTAAAAAGGAGAGCCCAGTAGACAGAAGGAAGACTGCATCTTTCAAATTTCCTTTGCTTTCATCCAGCAAATTTTCTTTGGGCAGATGCAGCTTTGGTTTAAACAATGCCACTCTAAGTGTTCATTGTAGAAGAGAAAATTCATCTCCTAACACAACAGCCTCATATTTCACTATGTCTGTGACTCTGTTGGTTTTGTTTTTGCCCTGTGCATAACCCTATTTACACAACTTTGGAATGTGCTTGTCATTCCAGTAGGTCTTGGTGACTTTCCTCAGAAGGCACACACGGTAAAGCAAAACAAAACGTCAGTGGCAGTAGAAAAGATGCAAGATGATGTGTAGTGCTGGGTGCAGAGGAAGTGCCACCTGCTACCTGTCAAACTTGATTAATTTGATTTTTTTTTCCAGCAGGATTTCACTGTGAAGTTCAGGTTAGCCAAACTCATGGGGATCTTCCTGGCTCAGCTTTCCAAGTGCTGTATTAATTGAATCTTGGTGCTTGCATGACCATCTCCTCTTAGTTGACTCAAGTATCCACTGATCAACTTATATGTTTTTGTTAAAATGTTGGCTGAAAGACTTTTTAAATTAAAACTCTGTTGCTAGACTTTACTTTTGAAAAGTACAGATTTCCTATAAATCTCCTGTAGCTCCAGGACCACGGCGCCCTCTATCGACAGCCCCTATCGAGCGGTATGTTTGTTGCAGCTGGTGAACCTATGCTGACACAGCATTCTCCTCCCGTGTTCATAGTTTAGGGTCCACTCTGCTCTTATACATCCTCTAGGTTTTGACGAATGTATGAGGATATGTACCCTTCAGTGTAGTGTACAGAATGGTTTCACTGTCCTAAAAACTCTCCACCACCCCTTAAACCTGGGCAAACACTAATCTTTTCATTGTCATCATGGTTTTGCCTTTTGGAGAGTGTTGTGTTGTTGGAATCATGCTGGATATACCCTTTACAGATTGGCTTCTTTCAGTTAGTAAAATATGTTTATTATTTCTTTGGGGTTCTTCATGGTTTAGAAGCTCATCTGTTTTAGTACTAAATAATCTGCTGTCTGGAGGCAGCCCAGTCTATTTACCTAGTCATTTACCAGAGAACATCTTGATCACTTCCAAGTTTTAGCAGTGATGAATAAAGCCTGTGTAAATGCTTACGTGCAGGTATTTTGTGTGGTCATACATTTCTGACTCATTTAGGTAAATATTAAGGAGCATGACAGCTGGATCGCTTGGTAAAAGTACATTTGCTTTGTAAGAAACTGTCTTCCAAACAGCTCTACCAGTTTCACATTCCCATGGGCACTGAAGGAGAGTTCCTGCTGCTCTGTGTCCTCACCAGCACTGGGTATTGTCAGTGTTCTGGCTTTGGGCCATTTTAATGAGATGTGTAGTGGTTGCTTATTATTGTTTTGATTTGCATTTCTTCAGTGATATATGTATGATGTACAGTACCTTTCATATGCTTGGCATCTATCTACCTTCTTTAGTCAGGTATCTGATAAAGTCTCCAGCCTATTTTTTAACTGGTTATTTGCTTTCTTTTTCTTTTCATTATTATTATTTTTTTATTTTGAAGAGAATAAAACCAAATGAGACAAAACAGAATAGAGTCAATCAAAACAAAAGGATGCATGGTACATGGCTTAAAAACAAAATACAAGGAGAGCTACAATGGCTATCATAATGCCTCTTGTTATCTTTTTTTCAGGATTTTATTTAAAGAGAAACAAAAGCATGTAGAGATAATACAGAATTCAAAAAAAGATAAACAATAAGAAATCACTAGTTAATAAATTACATATTATCCTCTTAGAAATAGTTGTTCAAGTTACAAAATTAAAGCATACAGAGTAGATAGTCAAACAGTGAGAGTGTGAACAGCTATGCATGCATGAATCTCTACGTGTATTTCTATCCTTTCTGTATTAGAGGGAAAAACAAAACTTAGCAAGACAAAACAAAACAAATTCCTATAAAAACATGAAACCAAAAAGTCGTATAAAACCACAGTACAAGGTGATCTACAATGATTACTGTGTTGTTTATTATCTTCAATAGAATGTCTATATCATCAGGCATAATTGAATATAACAGTATACTTGAGTAAAGAAGTAAATAACAATATTAGTAAAAATAAAACATTGTAGACAGTACAAAACTTCAAAGGCAGGTAATAATCAAACCAGAGTGGATATTCTAGTGGATCTTGTCATCTTAAGTGCAGTTGCCTATACTCTCAGACTTGATACTATCAATCATAACAGCTTTGAATAAAATCTATCAATACGAAACAGTGATCCAACAAACCAGATTCAATTATGATCAATCATGGTAAAACAGTGTAGGTTTTACAGAGCTTTAGATTATGTTAATAGAAAATTAAGGATGATTACCGTACTATATCCTGTTATTTTCAGGATTACTGTCTGTGCCCTCAAATCTAGTATAGGTAGAATGACTGGAACAGAATATAATACATCTAAGCTGAGTAGGGTGAGTAATGTGTGTTTTAAATCCTGGTGTACTATTAACAGTACAGCGTATCAAGACCATCTATGTTGGAGTTTCTAGTTATCCTTCTCTGCCTCATTTCTGCTATGCTATGTTTCTGCCTGTTTATCTAGTTTTCTCCTTCATTCTACTTCCTGCCCCACTCATTGAGGCCTTTCTGCCACTGTTCCTAAAATCCTGGTATTTTTTTCTCTCTCTCTAGAATGTCCTTCAATATTCTCTGCAGGGTTGGATTGGTGGTCACAAACTTCCCAGTTCCTCTTTGTTATGGAAGCATCTTGTTTCTCCATTAATTTCTGGTGACAGTTTTGCAGGGTACATCAATCTGGGCATGGCCTCTTGTTATCTTTAAAAGAATTGCTCATACCATCAGGCATAATAAAATCAAACAAAACAGTACAGAACAAAACCAATACAAACAAAACAATAGAGACATCATAGGACTTCAAAAGAAGATAACGGCAAAACCACAGTGGGTATTGTAATGCATCTTATTGTCTTCAAAGTAGTTGCTTATGCCATCAGACTTGATACTATCAAACAAAACAGAATAGAATAAAATCAGTCAAAACAAAACAATGACAGCAACTCAGGGCTTCAAGTTAATAGGAAATAAAAAATGGTTACCATAATATATCCTGCTATCTTTGGAATAGCTGTCCATGCATCAAATTTAATACAATTAGACAAACTGAAACAGAATAAAACCAAACTAGAGAGAACAATGAAAGCAATATGGGTTTCAAATAAGGATAATAGATTAACAATGGCCACTGCCTTCCTTTTTTAGATAATTCCTTCCCTTTCACATTCACAGAATGTATTGTACATTTTGGATCCCACTAACTCCTTTAATTTTCATATTAGGGGACAACATGCTATTCACCTGTGTGACTCTGAACTTTTTTCCCCTGAGCATGATCTCAAGTTGTATCCATTTACCTATAAGAGCCTCTTTCTTTATAGCTGAGTAGTTCTCCATTGTATGAAAGTGTCATGGCTCTCTAACCAATCTGCAGCTAGTGGGCAAGCTACCCCCACTTTTTTCTGGTTCTGTCACATAGAGCATTGTTTTCTCCCCTTTGACTTTCAGTTTATAAACTCCCATTAGAGTTAAACGCATTTCTTGTATAAAGCATATTGATGGACCCTGTCTCCTGATCCACTCTGCCTGTTTCTTTTTATGGGTGAATTGAGGCCCTCTATCTGTCCATAAACCCTCTCTCAGGTTGATTATAGTTCCTATACAGAGCATTTTGATGGACCCTACCTCCTGATCTACTCTGCCTGTATTTCTTTTTCCTTTTTTTTTTTTAGTGTATCAAGGCCATCTATGTTAGAGATTATGCCCAACCTTCTCTGCCTCATCTCTGCCATGCTATTTTTCTGCCATTGGTTGCCTACTTTTCCCCTTCATTCCACTGTCTGCCCCATTCAGTGAGCCCCTTCTGCAACTGTTCCTGAAACCATGGTCTTTTTTTCTCTCTCTCTCTCTAGAATATCATTCAATATTTTTTGTAGGGTTGGTTGGTTTGGTGGTCATGAATTCCTTCAGTTGTTCTTTGTCATGGAAGTATCTTGTTTCTCCATTAACTTTGAAAAATAGTTTTTCAGGGTACATCAATCTGGGTTGGAGGTTTTTTTTCAGGACTTGGAATACTTCATTCTAAGCTCTTCTTGATTTGATGGCTTGTGTTGTGAAGTCTGTCATGTTTCTGTTGAGTTTTCCTTTATAGGTGATCTGTTTCTTTTCTCTTTTAATATTCTGTTCTTGTGTTGAATTTCTGGGATCTTGATTATTATATGTCTGGGTATAGACTTATTTTGATTATAGCTGGCTGAAGTTCTGTATGCCTTACTTATCTGAATATCATTTCCTTTTCCTATGCTTGGGAAGTTTTTAAAATTTTTTTTTTCTGTAAATAGCCTTTGCATTTCATTTGTGTTTACCCTTGCTTTTTCACTCACTTTTTTATTCTTAAATTATTCTTCTTCATGTCATCTTGTAGCTTTTGTATTGTCACTTCCTGGTCCCTTATTATTTTTAAGAGATCTTTCCTTTCAAACATGGAAGATGCAAACCTGTCTTCAAGGTTTGGAAGTTTATCTTTAGTTTCTCTTAAACAGTTTTGCCAGCTTTCAATAGAGTTTTTAATTTCCTGGTAATGTCTTTGAACCTGTCTCATGTATTCTAAATCTTTTTTATATTCTTCATTCGCGGTTTCCCTCATTCTTCTGTCCTCCTCTATTCTCCCATCTGTGTCTTCGTTAGAGGTGCTTAGCAATTCTTTTATTATGTTTCTCATTTCTTCTTTTACCTGAGATAGTATTTCTGTTCTAATTTCTTTTATAGCCTCTTGAAGTTGTTTCTTTACTTCACTTGCTGTTGCTTCAGAAACTTCAGGTGTGCGACTCCCGATCTCTTCCATGTTTACATCTCCTGGACCAGAACTGCTTGGGTCGGAGGCCACAGACTACCTTTTGCTTGTTCCTCTTGTCATGTTCCTGGTTTCTTTCTGACAAGTCCCTGGCACTTCCTGTGTTGGCTACAATGTCTCTGAAGGGAGACTGTTTTTTCTAGCCCGTGCTGGCTAGGGATATCTGATGGGGACCATTGGGTACAGCAGTAGGGCTATCAGTGGTTGGTGGAGTGCAAGCAGGGGCGGGCAGGCTGCCACCTCTCTCCTGCGCTGGTTAACTGCAGGGAGCCCTCACCACATATGGTACACACAGGGGGACGGGATTGGTGGGGACAGCTTTAGGGAAATCTCAGCAGCGGTTGTGGATCATGCAGGGGTGGGACTCAGTCCAAGCAATTTCACCTGTCTGCTCCGAGCTAGGAGAGGCTGAAGGAAGCCGGTTTCAGTTCTGGTTCCGGGCTTATCCTGCCCGACTCCAAAATGGCTCCTGGCCAATGCCCAGTCCCATGGGAGGACTGAGCCCCGCTCTCCACTCCCCACAGCCAGGGCAGTTCTCCGGTCCGCTGCTCCTCTCCACTACCGCCTCTCCCCGCAGAAGCCTTCGGGCTTGCCAGCCACCACCGTCACTTGCGTGGTGGGTCGGTCTCTGGGTGAAAGTGCTGCCAGTTACCACCTTCTTCTTCATTTAAATTTTTCTTTTTATTTTCTCTGTGGGCTTCAATTCTCAGTTTAGATTTTTCCTGGGTCCAGGGGACCCACTTCCTTCCTTCTTGTCTTCCCCACGATGCTATATTCCAGCATCTGGACTGTTTCTCTCAGACCTGCTGTTTTCTCTGCTGCTTACTGTTCTGCCATCTTCCCAGAACTCTGGTTATTTGCTTTCTTACTTAATAACCCCCCCCTCTTTTTTTTTTCGGTACTGGGGATTGAACCCACGACCCTGCGCTTGCCAGGCAGGTGCTTATGCCACTGAGCTAAATCCCTGGCCCTTGCTTTCTTACTGAGACTAAAGAGTTTTGTTTCGTTTTGTGTCATTTTGAGTTTTGAGACAGGGTCTTGACAGGTAGTTATATAGCCCAGGCTGCACTCAAACGCATGGTGATCTGCCTGCTTCCACCCCCTGAGTGCTGGCATTACAGGCATGTGTCACCATTACAGGCTTAAGGTTTGAGTATTTATTTATTTAGAGACAGAGTCTTGCTACATAGTTCAGGCTTACCTTGAACTCACATGCAGTCCCAGCTGGCCACAAACTCACAGTAATCCTCTTGCCTTAGCCTCCTAGTGCTGGGATTACAGGTGTATGCCACCATGCCTGGTGAGTTTTAAGAGCTTTTAAAGAGTGTTTTTGCTGGGGATAGCTCAGTGATACAGTGCCTGCTTGGCAAGTACCATGTCCTGAGTTCGATTCCCAGTACCAAAAAAGGTATTTTTTAAAAAATGTTGAATCAGCTTTACTTATCTTAGATAAATCCCACTTGGTTATGGTAACCAATTATGGTGCACCAATTATGATTATAGTGTATAACTCTCCTTATGTATAGTTAGACTTGATTTGTTAATCTTTTGTTAAGAATTTTGTGTTTATTTTCATGTGTGTGTGTCTTTTTGACACAAGATTTTGCTATGGAGTTCAGACTGGCTTGAACACACTTTGTAGCTCGGGCTGACCTGGAACTCGAAGTGATTCTCCTGCCTCAGTTTTCTGAGTGCTGGAATTACAGGCATGTGCCACCATACCTTGCCTGCATTTATCTTTTGAGAGATATTAATCTATACTAGTTTTTTCAGTATGTATTTGTTTGCTTGATTTTGGGGTACTGTTGGCCTCATAAAACAAATTAGGAAATATTCTTTCTGCTTCTATCTTTGAAAGAGATTATAGAGAATTGGTATAATATCTTCTTCTTTGAATGTTTGGTAGAATTGACCAGTGAACTCATCTGAAAAAGGTGGTAATTCTTTTCTTTATTCCTCTATAGGGAAGGTGTTCCCCCCATGTACAGTAGCTTCTTTCAGAATCATTTTTTCATCTTTTCTTTTTTGTGGTTTGAAAATCATAAACTTAGGTGTAGATTTCTGGCATTTATCCCTCTTAGTATTTTCTGAACTTCCTGTATCTGTGGTTTGGGATTTGACATTTATTTGGGAGAAATTCTTAGGCATTGTTTCAAATATTCCTTTTCTCTCTATCTTTGCTTCAAGCACTTCCAGTATGTGTAAGTTACACCTTTTTTTATTTATCCCACACTTCTTGAATATTCTGCTCTAATTTGTTTTCTTATTTTGGAGGGAGGTTTCTACTGAGATACTTTCAGTATCAGTGTGCTTCCTTAGCTGTGTCCAGCTTACTAATAAGACCATCAAAGGTATTCTTTATTTCTTTTACTGTTCCAATCATCTCTAGCATTTCCACCTATGGGTTTACATTGTCCGCCTGTCCTTTACGCTGTTTATTTTATCCATCAGAGTACCACATAAATCATAGGTGTTTTATTTAGTAGTTCCAGGGATCAGGCCCTGTGCCTCATGCATGCTAAACATGCCCTTTGGTGCTGAGATGCACTCTAATCATAGTTGTTTTACATTCCTGGTATGATCATTTCAACATCCCTATCCTGTCTGAATCTGAGTCTGATGTTGTTTCTGATTCTTCATACTATTTTTTTTTTATTTTTACTGTAGGATAACTTGTAATTTTTTTTTTTTTTTTTGCGGGGGGAAACTTTTTTATTTTTTTGTACTGGGAATCAAACTCAGGACCTTGTGCTTGCCAGGCAGGCATTATACTGTTGAGCTATATTGCTGGCTTTTTTGTTTTTAATAGGAGGCTATAATTTACTGGGTAAAAGGTGTGTGGTGGTGGTAAGGTAAGGGGGGGGCATTACCCAGTCCCATGCTTAGGTCTCGGTCCTTCAGTGAAGTTGGATCTCTGGACTGTGAAGCTCACTTGTGCTTCTGAGACTTCCCACTCCATCCTCAGGTGGGACAGGGCAGCTGCTGTGGTGAGTGGGGTTGGAGTTTCCACTGCTCTGCGTAAAAGGTTGCAGCCTGTGGCACAGGCCAGTTGTCTTCCTACAGTTTAGACTCTGGTTAAGTAGCTGGTCCTAAAGGTGGACCTTGTGAAGAGGAACACAAAATGATGTTTTTCAGAATGGTTTATTTTCTCTTCTCCTGCAGGAACCATGAGACAATTTTTCTCTGATATTCACTATCACATGAGAGAGCTCACCAAGGCTGCTATACTGTGACTGATTCCCTTGGTGATCCTGTGGCTCACACTTGCCTATATGGCCCCTGCTGCAATTCGGCAGCTGTGTTTCATGTTTCCCAACACCTCACTGGCTCCTGCTTCCTGCTGTCTTGTGGCTGTGTTCACCTCCAGTTTTGGAGGCAAGAGCTTGTCCCACAACGCACTTATCTTATGGATCCAAGAAGAGTTGATGATTTTTCAGCTTCTTCAGCTTTTCACTTATTAACACAGAGTGCTGACTTCTTATGTACTGGGCTGGAAACTGGAAGCCCCACAAGTAAATTTTTAGAGTACATTATTGTTGGGCACACTCAATTTTACCACCAGGAAACACCCTTTGTTGATTTTGGACTTAAGTCTGATTCAGCCAAAGAAATGCTCAAGATGTGTATACAGGAAGCCCACAACAATACATTACAACAAGCCTTGTGTTTCTTCCCAGTGGGACATATTAATTCTTTCCAGACAAAAATATGCAGGACACAATAGGTGATCTTATTGGCTATGGGACTTAATGTGCCTGGCCAGACAAGGGAGGCTATGCAGACAATTCACAGATGGACATTGTTTTTCAAAAGTTCATACTCCTTTCTTTTGACAAATATTTGCCAAACACTTATCACATGCCACCAACTGGAATTCCAAATTTCAATAAGCAGGGTTCCTAGTTACTAGAGAGAGGCAGATGTATAAATAAACAAAGGTAATCCTAGGTAATGATTGCCATACATAAATGCAATCAAAACAAGAAGTAACGAATCCTTTCTTTGAAGTGTTTGCAGGCCTCAACTACAGTGATGGTAACCAGTGATTGAGTTTGAGGCAGTTAAACTCTCTTAACTGTCTTGTAGATATACAGCTATGAATTTATTTATTTATTTATTTATTTTTATTTAAAGAGGGCGGGGGAAAGCAAAACAGAAAAAAGGGTAGAAACAATACAGAATTTCAAAAAAAATAAACATTAGAAATCACTAGTTGATACATTACATATTGTCTTCTTGGATATAGTTGTTCAAGTTACAAAATTAAAGCACACAAAGTGGACATCCAAAGAATGAGGCTGCAAACAGTTCTGTTCACTGATCCAACAAAAATTTAGCAACATGGTTATCAATCTTACAAACTTAAATATACATACAGTTATATCCTTTAGAGCACTTTCTTTTCCTCCTTTTGCTTTTTAAGTCCAATATCTCTTTAGTTATATCATGTTTCAGGTTGCTCAGTACCTTATTGATCTGTTTTGTTGTTATTTACTTTTTAAAATTTTTTCTTATTTACTATTTATTTATTTATTTATTTATTTTGAAGGTAGTGAAATACAGCAGAACAAGACAAGACAAAGCCAATTGAAGCAGTGCAGTGAAATTGGTACAGAACCTCACAGCAGGTTACCGGGATAATAGAATAGGTACAATAGTACATCTGGTTTTCTTCACAATAGTTGTTCCTTCAATCAGTTAGAGTAATACTGAAGGAAATACTGAAATTATAAAAACAGAATACTGAATAAAACAATACCATTGGTCAGAACAGAGCAAAACAGAGATAAAAATATTTGCCTTCAAAGAGATGGCAGAAGAAAATCCCCCTTATTTGCTATATTGCATATAGTCAGACTCACAAGAGATGCTCAAATCTCTGGCTCTCATTTGCTACAGGTGGTGGGGAGGGAGATGAGATGGATGTTTGATTCTTAGCCTGCACGCTGGTAGGCACATAGCCGCCCACCAGAGTGGTGAGCTGGCTGCCTGTTTTCCCATTGCCCCAAGTTACAACATGGTGTGGATCTCAGGAAACACTGATATGATTCCCTCCCTGGGGTGGCTGTGGCTTGGGAGGCCACAGCCACTTACCAGAGCAGCATCACAGCTATGAACTTATGAATAGCCTTCAGTCAACTGATGCTTCCTCTAGACCTGTTCCAGCTTGGAGTTACTTCGTAAGAGCGGGAGCCAGCCAAGCTAGATTACACTTGTCAAGCTGTATGATCTGCTGTAGTGGTGGGAGGAAGCTGTTTACAGTGATTTTTCCCCATTGGTCTTTTGTGGGATAGATCCCAGAAGAGCTCCCTGTATAAAACTAGTCCAGAAAATCGTAGTGTGGGAATCCTACACAGGGACAGAACTCTTCCTCGCTGCCTCCATCAGTTGCATTCTTGAAATCTGAAGAGTTACTCCTGGCCCTTGGATATTCATAAGCATCAAAGATGTGAGTGCATCCATGGTTATTTAGATGATAGGAGATAACACACTTACCTTCAGTGTGGAGTGTGGCTGGTGACAAGCCAGTTGTTTTAGGAGATGACAGCAATGACATGTAGAGTGACCAGTAGCTATCCCTTAAATACATCATGTTGAAGCATTTGGAAAATAAGACAGGAGTAAAAGATAAGTAACTGTAACAGTTAATTTTAAATATCAATGTGGGTAAGTTATTATATCCAGATATTATTATTATTATTTTTGATTTTCTTTGAGGCAAGGTTTCACTATATGGTTCAGGCTGCCCTTGAACTCACTTTGTAGCCCAGGCTGGCTTTGAACTCACCGTGATTCTCCTGCCTCAACCTCTTGAGTACTAGGATTATAGGAGTGTGCCACTATGCCTGGCTCCTATGTACGTTTTCAATAGGGAAGAGTTTATAAAATTTCATAAAGAGCTAGTAGTTTTGGGAAACTCATGACATAATTTTTATTTATTTATGTTTGTTTGTTTGAAGGGAGAATCAGGTAAAAAATGGGCACTGTGAGAGTAACAACCTAAAATCTGCGAATCTTTTGTTGTAATCTCCGCACTATTTCTGTTAGAATACACTTACATCCGTGGTCTGCTATCCTCAGGCCTGGAATGTAATCTCACATCCCAAGAGGTTTTGAGAATCACATACTGGAGACCTGCTTTCCTGGTGGTTCCAGGGGACTCTTCCACACATGTGCAAGTCCTATCATCTCAGGCAAGGGGGTTCCTGTTGATGATGTTCCCTGGGGAGAAATGAACAGCACAGGGGCACCCATAGACAGAGACTGTTTTCTGGGATCAAATGCCAAACACCATGTGAAGTGTGTAAAAGCTTTCTAATGTCTGGATACAAGTGAAGGATGCCAGAGGCATGTTAGACCAATCAAGTGCAGCTTCTGCAGTAGAGTTTCATTGCCAACTCCAGAAAATAATGAAATGCAAAGACATCCCTTCATTGTAGGCAAAACACATTCTTTAAAGTTGGGCTTTCTAGGAAATGCCTAGTGAGGCTCTATCCATATACTGTAGAGTTTAAAATAGACTCCAACATCCTAGGAACTTTTGCTTCCTATTTTTCCTGCTTCTACTTTCCCTAACATCCAAAAAGAGCTGCCTGACCTGACATAGGCAACATAGCCGGGACGTTCAGCTGCAAATCTCAGCTCACAAAAACAGATCTACATGAGTATCTGTACTTTCCTATAATCATAACTATTGTTTTAGGTCCCCATCCATAAAGGAGGTAGAATTTAACTGTAGCCAATTCAGGGTAAATCATCTTGACTCTTCACTAAACTTATAGTCCTAAGTCATTTGGAGTGCCCCATCTGATCCCTGATGTCTCCTAGGTATTCTCTGAAATTATCTCTCGGGCTAGTTGCAGCAAAATTTGCTCAAGCTCATTTCAGATGAAGTATACTGGGGAAAGTAATTCCTCAAATATTTTTTAGAGGTAACCCAGCAAAGATAAATCACCTTACAGTTCAGTACAATATAGGCTCTAGTGAATGTGGGAACAGGACATGCCATCTCCAGCACTGGCATTCCAGGGAGATGGATAGGATAAACTGAGGTCTCACATGCGTGTGTCTGAGAAAATATTTTTGATTCTGTAACCACTTACTTTTTCCAAGATGTTGGTATTCTTTGGAGGTTGTGGGGTTGGTGGTGAGAGGTTATGGCAGGCTGCTTTTCACCATAGATCATTATCCTTTCATCTTTATAATCATAATCAGCTACATGCTGACAGTTGGTAGTAATGGGCTGGTCCTTGATTGTCACTGTGCAGCTTGCTCTGCAGACATCTTTATTCCTTTCAGGCCTGTTGACTCTCTCTGGTACATCTGTGCCAATTTGGCCTCCTAGGAACTATTCTCCTCCCTCTAGAATGTACTGTCTTTTGTAGGGTAGTGCTACTTCCTTGTGGTTCTAGCCAGGAAATAGGCCCATTTGATTTTGAATGCTCCAAGTGTCAGAGTCAAGTAAGAGCTGACTCATTCCTACCATTGCAAACTTTCCCATTTAGCCTTTGTCCTACCGTCAGAGGGCAGGGATGACTTGTTTGTAGTATTCAGGAAGCACCCTCCCAAATCCTTCGTCTATACTACATGCCTTTGCATATTCTTTCTGTTAACACAGAATGGAGGTAAGACCAAGTTAGAGAGGGGAAGGAAAAACTGTGGGGAATAATAGCATTTCAAAGTTATTATTCTGTACCTTAGATAGGTGAAGCCAT
Source organism: Hydrochoerus hydrochaeris (assembly GCA_004027455.1). Lineage (NCBI taxonomy): Eukaryota > Metazoa > Chordata > Mammalia > Rodentia > Hydrochaeridae > Hydrochoerus > Hydrochoerus hydrochaeris. Next base: position 61,723 of record PVLA01007170.1, on the reverse strand, counting down.
GTATCTACAGAGAACTTTCTACAGAGAAGAAAAAAAGAAAAAAGTAAAAAAGAAAGAAGAGATGGATTGGGGATATTATTTTGTTAGAAAACCAGTGACCACTTTTACCTATTTTATCCTAACTCCCATTTGTATTACTTGATGAAAAATTTCAGAAATGAGATGTCTCTATTTTGCTACTTGATATCTGAACATCATATATGCCCATTTCTAGGCACATGAATAAATTTTATAATTCAATAAATTGTAGGCATTTAAATTTTATTAACTGAATGACAGATAAAAAGCTAAGGGTATAACTACATTTGTGAATGCAGCACAAGGCTGTCTGTCCAGGAGGAGTTTCATAAATTTTTGTTGTTTGGAAGATTAAGATTAAAACTTAGCTTGATAAATTTTTTTTCTCAAATGGTATTTTGTAGTTCTGGGGATTTGAAGACATACATCAGGGAATGCATTTCATTAAAAGGTCTTACCCAGGCTTAGCTATTGGATGTTGGCACAGGGAAAAAACAAACAAACAAACAAACAAACACACACCAGAGAAGGGTGTGAAGAGTACTGGACTTTAACTCCTTAATTGGAGGTTGCTGCAGCAGAGAGCTGACCTGCAAAATGGATCATTGAGATCAAAGGCTGTAAGTTATGATGTTTGCCTTTTAAAAAGTCAACTCTGCTCTGAATGTCATACTTTCCAACTTTCAACCGGACGCTATAACATGGATTCATGGACTCTGCTTTGGTCTCTCTTCTTTGGAGCCCTTCTTGTGGTTTCTGGCTTGGTAAGGAAATTATGTACAGAAAACAATTAGAAATATTGGGAACGGTTGACATCAGGAATGAACAATTGTTTGTTTATTTTAAAAAAATATTTCAAGATGTTAATCTCAAGTGTTTCCTTTTTTGGTGGGAGGGTTCACTCAGGATAGAGGAGTAAGAAGCAACCCCACCAGAGAGAGAATAAGAGACAGTGATAGGAAGCTATGTTTTTCCTTCAAATTCATTGTGATATAATGAATTTTCTTTTGTTAGATTGGCAAGTGAGAATTTTAAAAATCATTCTATAATTCTATTTTTAATGCCAAATGAAACACAGATTGCTACCAGGGTAACTTGAGACATAAATGAAAAGAATGACAAATATCCAAGGCACAGTCAATTCTTAAAAAATTTTATAGCCCGGGATTTCTTTCCTGTGTCTTTTTCAGTTTAGACTAATCTCTCTACAATGATAGATAGCTCGTCACACAAAGTGATACAAGGTTTTAAATGCAGTTTCCTGTGGCTGGGGGAGAAAACCTTTAGTTTTGATTTAAAATCACAGTTATTATATTGAGCTGATAGTCTATGAATAAAAGTGAGAGTGCTGCAAATAAAAGATATCTTTTGATGTATGTAAAACTAATTAAGAACAAATACTGGGTAACTCTAAGACATTCTTCTGCGAGTGTGTGCTTATGTGTGATTGTGGTATAGGACAATCAACATTAACCTTTGCCAATATTAAAAAAATAGTGCTAACCACCTAGCTAGTTCATTCTCACATCTTGTTAAATGCTCCAGATGATTTTGTCTTTAGGCATATAGGCTATATCTGAATGTAATTTGTTCTTTGCACTTGTGCTACTATTACATTTTACAGTGTGCTTTTACAGTATATCATGTAACTCTTATGACATTCATGGAAAGTAGATACTGATCCTTTTTTACAAGTCTAAGTCCTGGGAAAGTGAACTAAATTACTGTTAGTTGGTGACATCAGTAATATAACTCACATCTCACTACTAGTTCCATCAACTTTTTTTACTAAATTACACTAAGAAAATTCCCAGTTTGACTCAGTTTTTTCCCAGTAGGCATTTAACCTGAATTTCATTGGTCATTTGTAGACAATCTATTATGAAAAAATAATACTTTTTCAAGGGTATAATTGCCTATTATTTTTTCCCATAGATATTTGGTATTGTCTTTGAAGGCAGAAAGAACACTGTGAGAGTCATGAAAATGAAACATGATTAAGTGGTCTTGAACACAATTTCATTTAAAATGAATTTTACAAATTCCAATAATATTTCCATATTAGAAATACATTTTTAGTCTTTCTGACATTGTTCTGTAAGTCTCTAAAAGATTGTGTCTAAGCAAACACTAATTTGAGCGTTAGAGTCTTATGTTCTTCCATTTCTTTTCTTCTTATTTTTTTATTAGTACATGTTTGTAGTGCATAGCAATCACATTCCTTGTGGTGTTCTTCATTCTTTTGATTATTATTATTATTATTATTTTGTACTGGGGATCAAACTCACTACTTCATGCTTGCCAGGCAGGCGCTTATGCCCCTGAGCTAGATCCCCCACTCTTTTCAATTTTTGAAGTTGGTTTCTTGTTTCTTTTGTCTTGAAATTTATTTAACAGTCAGTTTTAGTTTATATGAAGCAAGAATATGACGTGAAAGCATCATTTTAGGCTCTCACTTTGTTGCCTTGGATATAAACCAGAAATTAATACATAATAGTAATGAACAAATGATGGTAAGGTATAAATTGGAACCAAGAAGGAAATTATATCATGGCAATATGTAATATATATATATATATATATATATATATATATATATATTATCACAATAATATCTTTTTTTATATGTTTGTTTTCCAGCCAACTCCAGAGAATTTTGGTGAGTCTATTTTGAGTTTTGCTCTAGATTAATAGTAGAAGATGGTTATGTGGCTAATGGAACAACAGAAGGACTTAGAATATATTGAACTCTGAGCATAACACACAACTGCATACGCAGCACTAACATATAAAAATTGCATTGAAGTTTGGTCTAACACTGGTTCTTTTGACTTATCAGAGGACATTTTATTGCCCATGTTCTAGGGTCCACAGGCTCAGAAGAAAAGTAGATGGTGACATAAAGAAGGTCAGTTGCAATGACAAACATACAGACCTTCTGTAAAGGCTTGCTATTATTGTTTTGACTACTTTGTGTGAAGTCAGATGAGCCTGATAATATAGTCTGTTCCTGTTCAGTTACACATTTAGGAATTTAGCCACATTATGTATCATCTTTTGCAATTTAAAACAGCAATTCAACATTAGCTTAGGAATTATGCTCAAGAGTTCCAAGGTAAATTATTACCAAGGGACTTGCACATATAAGTAGATGGAGCTGTATTGGCTAATTTTTAACATTTGTTTACTATTTAATCAAGTCATATAATCTGGTCTTTCAAGATAAGTTTAATAATACACAAAGTGACAAGTTTTATATTTCTGAAGTCATGTGACAGTTCAAATGCTGTGGATTGGACAGAGTTTATATGCAAGAGCCCTTTCTTTAATCCTTAGCCTGGTCCATGGGAGGTTCTCAATCAATTAATTGATCAACTATGCTGAATCAGGATCAAGACAAGCAAAAGAAACTCATTTACTTATAATTATATAATTGAGAAAGATTTTATTTCCTTCCTAGATTTAATTTTCAATGTGCTTTTCTTTGTTATTTTAGTCAAAGATATAGATGGTGGAACTGATCGGGATATATTTGATATCAATGAAGGTTTGTGGATTTTTTTTATAAACGTCATCTGTTACTTGGATAATTTGAATCCAAGGTAATGACATGAATTTTTGTCTTCATACTGCTCTTAGATTTGGGACTGGATCTTTTTCAGGGAGACATCAGACTTACTGAGGTGAGTTACAAGTGTCCTAGGATGAATCTTCTGTCAGTTGCTGAAAGTTAAATACAGAGTAGATGAGAATGATTGAGCAATCCAATTCAAGCCCTATAACTTTTTGCTGGATTTTTCTCACAGCTTTCTAATTTGTCTATTTCAATTGTCCTCTCACAGCCTTTTTTACCTTGTACCTGTCCCAATTTCTGATGGCAAAGTCATCTTTTAAATAAGCAATGACACCATGTTATTTCTAATTTGAATCTCTTAGGCATAGTCATCGCTGCGGACACAGAATCAGTGGTTCATTTATTCACCGCTTACATGTCCTCCAAGAAACTCATATAATATTTTCCCCATCTTTCATTATTTAGATTTCTGTGTGATTAAAGCCACCATCACCCGTGACGTGTGTCTTGGTCTTCTTGATCAGATTGATTTTGTAGCACTATGAAACATTTCATTTAAAAAGAGAACTTCCAGTCAATCTAGTTGAATCAAAATTCAGCTGGCTTTTTAAACATCTTCAATGAATCAGGCTTTTTGTCATAAAAAATGATTTGTGACTTCTCCCGATTCCACGAAAGATAGCCTTGCTAAGAAGGGTTTTCCACACCGGTTAATAATGAATGCTAATTTTTATCAACCATGACACATAGGTAAATCCACATATATGTGCATGTCGATTTAGGGGGACTGTGTGTATTTATTGTCCACCAGAGTCAAAACACTTTAAAAACTATCCCTTGGATGATGATGAGAGAAGCAGAGTCCTGGCTTAGGAGCATCATTACAAAATGTTTCTGTACCAGGGAATCCATGAAAGTAGCAGCAGACACTTTGCCGGGGTCCGCCATAATCTGAAGTCTGTCACCCTCTGACTCGGAGATTACCCAGTAGACCTGGTTCTGCGAAGTTCTTCTGGCCCCTGACTGCAGTCTGGAGTCACCTCTTCCTCCTCCCTTGGTGTCAGCAGCCCCTCCCTGCAGGAAGCGGGGCCTGGAGCTCGCTTAGTCCTGGGCCTGCTCTTTCTTTCTTCATCTGTGTTCTCTCCTCAGTGCCAGGGTTTTAAAAGTCATCTCTGTGCCAGTGACTTCAAATGCAGAGTTCTAGTCCCGCTCTTCCCCCGTGCTCCAGGCTGGTCCTTCCGAGGACCACTTTCCCAGCTGCATCTCAACATCCACAGCACTGCTCAGATCTGAGCTGTCCTCTGTCCTTCCCCACCCCGACCTTCCTCTCTAGCCTCCCTTGCTGTAAAGTCCCTCACCCGACTCCACTAAATAAATGAAAACTTCAGGGTCTCCTTCCTTTCTTCCCCTTCCTCCACTCCCCAGCCACCCTACCCTCCAGGTCTGTCATCCTACCTCCAATATCCACCCCAAGGTGTCCACTTTTCTCCATCAGCCTACTTCCAGCCCCATGATTTCTTGCTGGATTTTTCTAATAGCCTTCTAACTTGTCTTCCTGTTTCAAATATTGCTTTCCCACTTCCCTCCCTCCCCTCTCCCCTTGGACATGATTTCACTACTGTAGCCTAGGTTGGCCTTGAATTCTTAGCAATCCTCCTGCCTCAGCCTCCCGAGTGCTGGGATTACAGGCATGCATCACCACTCACAGCCTGTCCTCCCATTCCTACCTTGTACTACTGGTCTCCATCTCCTATAGCAAAGCCGTTTTTTAAATAGGCAATGACACCACTTCATTCTGGGCTTGAACCTCTTTAACAGTTTCCTGTAGCATTCAGTTATGCTGTCAAGGCCTTGTACTATTAAATTCTTGTCTCCTTCTCCTCTTCTCTGAAATCATCTATTCTCTCTCTTTATTCATTAGCTACTTATCCATATTTCCTTTTTTTTAAAAATTCCTCCACCATGCTTAAATTCATTTGGGTTAACTTTATTTTGTTTCTTCTCTAGATACAAGCAGTGTAAAGATAAATCTTGGCACATTTATTGCTGAGGGAAACTTATTCCCTAAAATAACATTCAGTGTGTTACCTGGATGGAGACACTAACGAAATATTATTAATTTTCTATTTTAAAATTCAAAATCTTGCTAAATATTTGGAAAACTTTGGCCTAGCTCATGTGTGACTTTTCTGAGATTGTAGGATGCAGATTTTTTTAGGTTTTGTTATCACTTCTTTCTTGTATTTTTTTTCATACTGGGATTCAAACTCAGGACCTCATGCTTCCCAGCCAGGCACTGGGCTGCTGAGCTGTATCCCGAGCCTATTTCTTAAATATTTTAATCTCTAGGAAAAAAAACTATAAATATTTGTAGGTCAGTTTTTCATAGTCATTTTTTTCTTCAACTTTATCAGTGAATTACTGATAGAAGTTAGTCTTTTTTTTTGGTACTGGGGATCAAACTCATGACATCATGCTTATCAGGCAAGTACTTGAGCCAAGAGCTAAATCCCTGGCCCAATTAGTCACTTCTTCCTAGAAACTATCATATTATGATAAAAGCAAAACACAGGCAATCTATTTTAACTGGCTGAGAAAGCTTTAAGCTTCATTCATTTCCAGATGAACTATTGATTGTTTTTGCCTAATTCGTTTAAGTAAACCTTTCATATTTACTTTTGACAGGCACAAGATAGAAATTCCATCATTGGAGAACAATACAGATGGCCTCATACCATTCCATATGTTCTAGAAGACAGCTTGGGTTAGTACACATCGGGGAGTATCCATAACTAATGTACATTCCTCATAGAATATGGGGACATATCGTTCACGTGGGTAGGTCTGTGTGGTGTTAAAGTTTTGTTTCTTTCTTCTTTTGTGTGGTTATGTATATTTATTTTTAAAAAGAAAACAAAATGAACAAGAAAATACCCGAAATGACTCTGCCAGAACATTTGCCTTGTGTTGTTTTTAAGGATCAATTCAGTGAACATTTATCCAGAGACTACTTTATACTAGATGCTCCGGGCATCAAAGAATAAAGAACTGCTCCTTATTTGAAAGCAGCAGTTTTCCATATGTCCAGATTTTACAAATGAGTAAAATCATAAAGTAATCAACCAAACAAACCTTTTGAGACTGGAACTGTTTACTGACTCTTTACTTTGCCAATCAGAAGCTTAAGAATCTTCTATATTTTATTATTTTTCATAAAAGAAATATTAGTGTTAAATTGCTAAAAACCCTGAAGAATCTAATCCAAAACCGAGTATAGATCTTTGTATAAAGAAACTTAGGACAGAGGATGTAGCTCAGTGGCACAGCACCAGCCTGGCAAGTGTGAGGTCCTGAATTTGATTCCTGGTTCAAAAAGGGAAAAAAAAAATTAATTGTGATTAAAAACTCTAAACATCATCCTCATTTTATCTATGGACTGGGGACTATTATGTTGTGGATTCACATCAGTTTGGAAACCACTATTTGAGGAAAGTTTGTTTAGGAAAAAAAATTTCCTTAAGGAACAAGCATTTCAGTAGAAATTCAGATAAGCCAAAATTGAATTTTAATGGAGTGGAATATATATCATGATTAGTAATGTAGTCACAGAGCTCCGAGAGTGTGCGGGAGGAGGTTTCACTCAACTCAGGTGTCACAGCCTATGCACTGGGCTCTGGTGACCCCAGGCAACAGGGCCACAGGGGAGGCTGTGCAGGTTTTTCACCTATAGATGCCCAGGATGGGGACAAGTAGGGCTTGTATCAGATTTGCTTTCTGTTTGTTTCACTACCTGTGCCTGCTGTTCATTCTCCTGATCAGTAAAGACTTGCCCAGAGCTGGTGGCTCTTTCTAGTTGGCACAAAGGCGCTGTGTGGCGTGGCATGGCCATTGATAGCAAGAGAAGGGCAGTGCAGGAGGATGGATCAGAGTGTGCAAAGGCGTGGAGAAGAGACGAACTACTACCTGGACTGAGCCTGGGGGCGGGGAGCTAATGACATTGTGCAGCAAGGAAGAATGGACTGGGAGGAAGAGCGCTGTATACACATTCAGGGACAAGCGGGGAACCTCGATATAGTCTTAGATGGATGCTCTTTGCAAATCAGTATTGCGGATAGGCATGCACTCCAGTGAATACGATAGACTGCATCCAGCGCAGGTAATTTATGCACGGACCCTGGGGGCCCAGACCTGGTGTGCACCGGCAGTAATGTGGAGCCACCAAAAGGCTCATTACAGAAGTAAGTTATACGTGCATTTAATAATTTGTGATGATTTCTCTGATTGGTGTATAGAAAAATTTGTTATTAAGAGGACAAAAAGCAGGGGATCCAGTTAGAAGACTACTAAAACGGACTCGGTGATAGCTTGGCTAGCATGTACAAGGACCTAGGTTTCATCCCAAGTATAAAAACAAGAAAAGACTGTTGAAGAAATTCAGGAAAGGAATGAAGAGATTGTGACCCAAAACTCTTTTTGCATAGAGGGTGAGGAGGGGAGAGTTATAAACAAGAGTGGGTAAATCGGAAAGAGAGTTAGGAAGCAATTATTAGAAGTAAGATTGATTTGAGTTATTGTGAAGGGAGGGTTGGCCAGAAGCACAGACGAAAATTGAGTATGGTAGATGAAGCCAGGGATAGAATAATTAACAGGGTGAGAAGTTACCAATGTGAGGAGCTCTTGGAATATGAGGAAAGAAAGATAATTATTATTGACTTTTGGAATCAAGGGAAACCTGAGAGATTTAAAAGAATTGTTTTTGGCTTAGTCTTTTGATAAAGACATTTTTAAATTCTGCTCTGCCATAAAGAATGACTTGAGGCACTGTGGGTGCCTTGAGACCATAACGTTAAGTGAAATAAATCAGACATATTGCATGGTTTCTCTCATATGAGAAACCAAAAATATTAATAAAGAACCCAATAAAAGAGAGAAACTAGAGAGACAGAGCTTTCTCAACTGGGAAGCAGAATCAAGAGATGGAGGGAGTGGGCAGAAAAAGAAGGAAGGAGATGAGCAAAGAATTAAGAGGTGCTATGTACATGTGCCAACTCCTTAACAGGTACCAGGCACTGCAATCCTGGACTAATTAAAAAAATTTAAAGTACTTTTGTTTTTAATTTTTTAAATATTTCTTAAAAAAAAACATACCCTGTGTTTTATGAAAGGTAAGTGAACTTTAATTTGACTGGACCTCTTAAGTTATTTTTGCCATGTGTTTTTGCAAAGCTATCCTGGCTTTATTGACCTGCTTTTGTGTTTAATTAACAGACTCTCTTACTTTATGGGTTGATTGATTTCAGTACTAAGGAATGAACTCTGAGCTTGGTCATGGCTATGCATTCTGCTGCTGAACAAATTGACCTATTTTTAAGCAATGTTATAACCAGCATAGTGAATGCCTTGTGCAAAGAACTACTTTTCATCTTGCAAATCTAAGGGTTAGTCTGATTTCTGGCAGCTAACAAATATTTAAAAATAAATTGTTAAACTTATAGGATTAGAATACAATAGCTTAAAAACAATCTGAGGGCTGGGGATTTAGCTCAGTGGCTTAAGCGCCTGCCTGGTAAGCACAAGATCACAAGTGCAAGGTCGTGAGTTCGAGCCCTGGTACCCAAAACAAAACAAAACAAAAAACAGCCTGGATCTACTATCCAAAATGAGCACATTTTTACAGCTATATTTTCATTCATTCTTTCTTTTTTTTTCTCCAGCTACTGTATTTTTCCATACTACAGTCTTTACAACAGAGTTTAAAGGTTTTTTTGTTGTTCTTTTGATTTTTTTGATACTGGGAATTGAACTCAGGTCCTTGTGCTTGCCAGGCAGGCACTGTACCACTGAGCTATGTCCCTGGCCCCCCAGTCTTTGCAATAGAATTACTGTAAATAGAATTATCTGTGTCCTTCAAAGCTCTGTATATTATTTTTTAAAATTATGTAATTTTGAATTTTTCTTATTCAGAATATCTCTGTGTAATACTGTGGAACTAAATTAATTTTCTATGTTCAAAGTAGGTCAAGTATTTCCTTACATTTCAGAAACATAGATCATGGTCTAATAACTCAGACTAAAGAAATTATCAAGGAGAGCCACTTTCCCATGAAGCAAAAATGAATACTTGAGAAGGACTTCCTGGAAAGGATTTCTGGATGGTCCATAATTCTCAGATTCTGGTCAGTTCACCTTGAGATTCTGCCAGCAAGGCCTCAGATTCAGCTCCGGGCATTGTCTAGGCTTCAGGGCATTGTCCTTGCCTGAGTTCAGGGCTTAGGGGAAGAAAGGACAGAAGAGAGGGAGGAAAGGCTGGAGGTAAAGTGAGTGGTGATAAACACAGAGGGGAAGGTTTAGGGACCCAAAGTAACTAGTAAAGGGGAAATCACCCTGCACAGCTTCTTAGTGAGATCCTAGGATTTCCGAGGACTTTCTACATCCCTTAGGATTCCTGACGTGACTGCAGGTGGGGTTTTGCTGCATGTGTGTCACAGAGTTAATTAAGGCACATGGTAAATGAACATCTCAGAGGCCTCTACTAATAAGAACACTTTCACATGTGTTACCTTAGTTGATTCCCAGAACAAGTCACCATGAGATGGGAATTCTCTTTACTGAGCTTTGATAAACAGCCCCGGTTACCATGCCCCAATTGCATTCTATTGTCTAGTGATGTGGTGACTGGTATCATCCTGTCCTATGTCAGGGAGGTGTTAGATCTGAAATAGTGTTCCAAATCTGATAGGTACAGCCTCAAACTTTCAAAACAATTGAAATACTTGGCAACAAAGAGTTATGTAGGCATGTGACAGCTGTTAATGCAGGCATTAAAATGGTGAAAACAGTACTTAATGATGGAGAAAGGTTTTAATGATATATTACTTGGTAAAAACAGTTTATAAAATAGTTTGAGGACTGCGACTTCATTTGTATAAATGAAATATATATGTATGTGTGTATTGGTAAGTGAAAATCTTGGTAAGGCTGACCGAATATTCCTCAGTGATAAGGTTTTAAATGTCCTTTTTTTTTGTTTATGTGCCTTTTCTAGGCTGTACGCAGAACAGACATTATTGGTGTGGTATTACATCAGGTTGAATTCTGAGTGGTTCTTATGACCCACAGATTTGGGGGCCTTAGATTTGGGGAATCTAGTTTCCAGTCCTGAAAGGATGGAGGCATTCTGTGACCTTTGCCACAAATGTCCACGCAATGGGTACTTCCCCAGGGGGCAAGGACATGAACATCTGACTTGGAACTTCGCTTTACTTTCTTATCTTATTCTCACAACATCACCACTGATTTTATTCCCTCACTGAACTGATAGCACTACAACTATAAAGATTAATTAAATAGACAAAGGTTTGGGGATCAAAAGTGACATGGACATAGGCAAGAAATATGTGTGCCTCCATAGTCCAAGTAAGTGTTCCTCCTCTGTCCTGTGAGCTCCACCCCCAGAAGGCCACCATCCTTCACTTCTTTGATCTCATCAGTATGTCTCTCCCTGTGCATCTGACTCTTCTAGCTCTTCCGTGAGTCTTTTTTCTTTTAACAATATAGGAAGATACAGTTTCCCTCCACTTCTGCCTGCTTTGAGGTCTATGTCTATACAAACTGTTAGCATCATTGTTGTCTCCCAAGTGACGATTCTTAATTCTATTTTGGTCCTGGGCTTAGTTGCAAAGCTCACAAATGCTCTCCTTAAAAAAATATACTTTTCAGATACAGATAGAAGTATTTTCCTCGTGTGCCATTTCATGGTGTTTGTGGCCCTCCCATTTCAGCATCCTCAAATTTAAAGCCCTGAGGCTTTGAACACAGATAGGAGCTTCCCAGATGAAGCACATGACTGTGATTACTCATTTCGATTGCCCGTGACCCACTGTATATATTTTGTGAGGTAAAGAAATAGCCTTCTTATTGTTTAGTAACGTTCTGCTACTGGGCTTCAGAGAAATAGGAGGAAAAGAAGGGATGGGAGGAATAATCCAGCACTTCCCATCCCATCGCCTGACAGTACTGCATACTGAACCTCAGGCTTTCATGCTGAGCTGCATCCCCAGCCCTTTTTCCTTTTTTATTTTGAGACAAGGTCTTGCTGTGTTGCCCAGGTGTGGCCCAAATGTACTATCTGCCTGCCTCAGCCTATAAGAGTACTGGGAATACGAGCATGTGCCACCACACCTGGCTTCAAATACTTGCATATAAGACAGTGTTGGATAGTAAATTTTATACAACTATATTAAACATTCATGAAGGGACTAATTCATGATGAGCAACACTGTTCATGTCCTACATTTATGGTGAATTGGTCAGTGGTTATTTTTTAAAAAATAAATATATGTTTGCTTTTTATCTTAGAAATAAATGCCAAAGGAGTTATCCTCAATGCATTTGAACGTTATCGCCTAAAAACATGCATCGACTTCAAGCCTTGGAATGGAGAAGCTAACTACATATCAGTGATCAAGGGCAGCGGGTAAGTGGAAGCGTGTCTCGGTGACTTTCCCGTCACTCAGACACATGCCCAACAGCCCCATAGGAGAGGAGAGAGGGTTTATTTTGGCGCACTTTCTTCCACCCGTGCTCAGTGGACAGGCAGAAGTGGCAGGTTGGAAGGTCTCCGTGGAGGTGTCGTGGCAGTTAGGAAGCAGAGAGATTCCAGGCAGGAGCCACGGACCTTCTGGCGGGGGCCCCAGAGACCCGCCCCTTAAACAGGTCCCGCCTCCCACCGGTGCGCGGGGCAGTGGGTGCAGCGTCGTTTCCCTGGAGCTCAGCTATTTTGTGGCTCACGGTCGGTCGTTGTGGTCCCTATGAAACCCTTGTCAGTGGGTATAGGTAGACTGAGGAAGAGCTCAAAGACTTTAAGATACCCAAGGAAAACCAGATTGAGGCTCGTGGGGGAGGCCTTGTTCCCACGCTATGGTGTTAGGGCGAGTTCTCCAAACACCGCCTGCGCTGCCAGGTTCCTCACGTCTCATCAGGGCTGTGAGAGAAGCAAGCAACGTCCAGGTACAAGAGGGAAGGGTCTAGGTGAGCTCTGGAGCGGATGAGGCAGCGAGGTGTTGCTCTGTGAGCTCGGCGTGCACCCCTGTAACGCATCTGCCTCTTTTCTGTAAACCTCCTCTAGCTGCTGGTCTTACGTGGGAAACAGGCGCACCGGCCGGCAAGAGCTCTCCATCGGCCAGAACTGTGACCGAATAGCCACCGTGCAGCACGAGCTCCTCCACGCGCTGGGGTTCTGGCACGAGCAGTCGCGTTCTGATCGGGATGACTATGTCATGATAGTTTGGGACAGAATCCTGTCAGGTACACAGTTTTCTTGGTTTAAAAAAAGTTATTTGTAGACTGAGTTTCTAACCACGTATCCTCGCTTGTCACTTGCACCGATTGTTGATAGTTGAACAACTCTCATGTTTTGATGTTTTACTTCACTAATCCTCTAGAACCTCTTAAAATGGTTGGGGTGCCAGTATCCCAGAATCTCACTATTGTACTTTTGAGCTTCTCATAATCTGAGAATTTAGCGTTTCCCACGCGCGTCCATGGATTTCTGCTGGAAGATATCTGTAGTCAAATTAAGAAATCCTAGGCTAAAACAAATCAAACTTATAATTAGTTATGTTACTGCATAGCTGCAAAAAGATTTCTAGTGTAAGCAAAGTGTTGTTTTAATGTATGATTCCAGTCTTTAGGAGTCTCAAACTCTAAGTTTTGGTAGAAACTTCTGCTCACATTTATAAGATTTTGAAAGCAGAAGCACATCTTATTATGCCCCTAAAACCATCTGATTTCAAGTTGTAATCATTTTCCCAGTAGTAAAATGCTAAGTGGCCAGGTATTTTCTCTGAATGTATACATTTTAGTTTTTAAAATGTATATGTGTAATTGATAAATCATAATTATACATATTTATGTATGTAGTCTACAAAATGGCGTTTTGACATATGAACATAGTGTGGAATGATTAAAGTAATTAGCATATCTTTCACCTCACTTCACATTTTGGGGGTGAGACATTTGAAATTAATCTCATAGTAATTTTGAAATACATAATATGTTGTTATTAACTGTAGTCTCCATGATGTGAATCCATTCACATATATTTCAGTGACCTAGTCATCCCTGCCTGACCATGGTGATCCTTTCCAAAGGCTCTTGTCTTTTATCATCCCCACGTTGCACCTCATCAGCCCTTCCAGAGTCTCTTAGTTTATCAAACTGTGAATGTCCTCAAACTTTATCAATGGTCACTGTGAATGCCCTCAAACTTTTTTTGTCAATGGTCACTGAACCTGAATGTTTCATTACCACTTTTTAGGATTTGCCTTTCTATTAGTAGCTTCTAGAGCTCTAGACCAAATGCTCATATTCCAAATCTGGCCTGAAATGAAATCTGAAATATGTTCGGTGGGATTTCTGGAATCATGATTTTAACATGAATGTTATAATCAAAGACAAGAACATATGAAACATTTGAAATATAGTAGCTCAACCTTAGCAAAATTAGCTGTAGTTTATTATGTTTCCCTTTTATAAGCTATCAGTGTGTAGAGTATGATGAGCTGAATTTTATGAACATCAATTAAAGATTTTTTTATATCATTTAGGCAGAGAGCACAATTTTAACATCTATAATGATGAAGAATCAGATTCCTTGAATGTTCCCTATGATTATACTTCTGTGATGCACTACAGTAAAACTGCATTCCAAAATGGAACAGAGCCAACGATTGTAACAAGAATCTCCAACTTCGAGGATGTGATCGGCCAACGAATGGATTTTAGTGATTATGATCTCTTAAAGTTGAATCGACTATATAACTGCAGTATGTGACAGGTTCTTTGAAATGACTTGTATTTCACTCTGCCGTGTTGGAAAAAATGATGATCTGTGCTGTTTTGGGTTTTCTGAAGTTATGGAAATTTGACTTTTAGGGAAAACAAAATGAGCAGTACCTAGACCCCAGTTTGTTCCTTGGATACAGCATTTTTCTTCTCACAAGGTCTGGCCTTTTGGTCCTAAAACAAAGCTAGAGACTTGCAGGAATATGATCTGGGCAAATCAAATTGTGAGCTGTTGTAGATCAAATATGGTCCAGTTTGATATTCAGATCTCTTTCAGCTAAAATAAGGTATAGAGTTATAATGTAAATGGGATCAAATAATCTGGGTTGTGGCTTAATTATCTGAATAACAGGGAGGGTATGGATTCAAGTTTCTACAAATGTATTAATTAGAAGAAAAAATGACTTGGTGCAGGCAGCTTATTCACATCCACAGAACTAATAGTCTCTGATAGTCTTTTGCAGAAAAAGAAGGGTCTTCGAGTCACCATCCTCCAGAACTAATGAGGTGTCCCATTTAATGCTAACCTTATGTTCCTCAGACTTGTATGATAAACTCAGATTTATTACTTAGATTATCATGTTGTATAAGTGTTAATGATTTTTTTTTTACTATTGTAGCTTCTTCCTTGAGTTTTATGGACTCATGCAATTTTGAACTGGAAAATATATGTGGTATGACCCAAAGTTCAGGAGATAGTGCTGACTGGCAACACATTTCCCAGGTTCCTGGGGGGCCGGAGAATGATCATTCCAACATGGGCCAGTGCCAGGGTAAGAGGAGGGAAAACCTTCCAGATATTTTAATCACTAGTCTGACCGTTCCCTTAGATTTGATCTCTCACTTCTTTCAGTCATTAATGATTTTCTTTTAGGACTAAGCCTTGTGCATTATAAGGATACAATTAATCTTTTTTGCTTTTACTCGCTAAGAATATTTTTCTGTGACTCAGAGGTGTGCTTCGTGAGGACTCTATCAGCAAATGCTCAGAGCCCAAGAGGCCTGTGCTTCTAATAGGACTCATGTCAGGAATAGTAGTGATGTTTTCAAGCAGTACAAAACACTCCTTTTTAAAATCTTTTTTAAAGATAATAAAACCCAACAGAACAAAGACAATCAAAACAAAGCAGCAAAATTGGTACAGAACTTCAAATCAGAATACTAGGAAAACAACAGCGGCTACCATAGTATATCTTGTTATCATCACAGTAGTTATCCATTCTGTCAGGTATAGCAAAATCAAACCAAAACAATCAGAATAAAACCAATCAAAACAGAACCCTAATAAAGCAAAAACAATTAATCAGAACAAAGATAGAAGGAAATTTTTTCCTTCTATCTGATAGATAGAAGGAAATTGTCCATATTTGCTACATTGCATACTGTCATCCTCCTATAGATGCTCAGACTGCTGGCCCCAGGCCTGCAAAACCAACGAAACAATACAAGCATTTAGTTGCTTTTGTATCTCAGTTGCTATCAACTCAGCCTGTGCTCCAAACCAGCTCATGGCTTATGGGAGGTGGGTGTGTGTGTTTGATTCTCAGCTGGTGCACTGGTAGGCTCATGGGAGCTGCTATCTGACTTTCTTCTTCCTGGGCCCTGATGGCTTGTGGGCCTTACCAGAAAGGCTGGCCAGTTGGCTTCTTGGTGGGCTCCTCCCAGTCCCAGCATGGCTGACTCTTGGGACAACAGACTTTCTAATGGATAGCACTGGGCTTTAGATGACTTCTTTTTAGGACTGCAGCTAGATATGATTACATGTTCCTATTACAAAAATACTTAAAACGAAGATAGCAAGTACAGTTCATTTAACTTTATCCAGATTGCAATCTTTTTCCAGTTTAATTTTTAAGTAGTCATTTTGTTATAAGTACCAAACTTTTATTTGCTTGCTCATTCCTGGCAGCAAATTGATAACAATGATCTTTCCTTCTTTCTTTCTTTCTTTCTTTCTTTCTTTCTTTCTTTCTTTCTTTCTTTCTTTTTTCTTTCTTTCTTTCTTTCTTCTTTCTTTCTTTCTTTCTTTCTTTCTTTCTTTCTTTCTTTCTTTCTTTCTCTCTCTCTCCCTTTCTTTCTTTCTTTCTTTCTTTCTTTCTTTCTTTCTTTCTTTCTTTCTCTTTCTTCTTTCTTTCTCATCTTTTTGAGACAGAGTTTTGCTATGCAATTCAGGGTGGCCCTGAGCTCACTTTGTCACCCAGGCTGGTCTTGAACTTGCAGTGATCCTCCTGCCTCAGCCTCCCAAGTGCTGAGATTACAAGTGTGCACCACCACACCTGACAAAAGTGGACTTTAGACTTTAGAATCATTGCTTGATAGCTTGGGTGATCTGCACAGGGGTTAAGATCTCTAAAATCAGCAGGGTGCTTTCCTTTTTATTTTTCTGTAAATCCATGTGGATAGTGGACAGTGGTCTTACATAAACTGGGGGAGGGGGAGAGGAAGGGAAGAAGAGGCCAGACTAGGTTTTATAGAACGATTATACCGCTCTGGGGCAGTGTGCCTCTTTTTTGTTCCTGAACACTAATATCTATAGTAAGTGAAAGGATACCTAGTGTTGTCTCATGAATTGCCTGCTGCTAGAATTGTACATAAATGCTTTAATTAGTTTGTTTTTTGTTCCTATAACTGAGTATCTGAGACTAGGCAATTTATAGCAAAGATTTTTGTGTGTGTGCTGGGGATTGAAACTCATGACCTTGTATTTGCTAGGCAGGAAGTTACGGTGCTGCGCTAAATCCCCAGCCTACACTGGGCAATTTACAAAGAAAATAAATTAATTTCTCATAGATCTGGGGGCCAAGAGTGTTGTGCCAGCACTGCCTGAGGTCTTCTTGCTGTGTCATTGTAATGTGGCAGAGCACATCCATGAAGAGACAGAGCAAGTGCACCAGCTCGGTTCCCTCTTCTCAGAAAGGCACCAACACCACGAAGGGGCCCCCACTCCCATGACTCCCTGTGATCCTAATCACTTCCCAAAGTACCACGAACAGATGAATTTGAAAATTGTTTCCAACACATGCACTTTGACATATTCAGACCTCAGCGCATGCACATAATGGGAACCAACCAAACACTTGATGCATGGTTCAGGCAGCGATAGACAGGCAGACTGGAATTCCTGTCTTCTCTTAGAGATGATTCAGGAGGTCAAATATTGCAAATTTGGAAGCAGAGAACTGGGAGAGAATTTGGATTTGAATCCAGTTATTATGACTCCCAAAGTTCTCATTATAAATATCATTTTTTAAACATTAAACTGTGGACCTCACCTGATGATTGCTATACTTTTAAGATCTCTGAAAGTTGAATTTTTTTCTCTCCTGTTTTTCTTCCCTTCCTTTCCACTTTCCTCACTCTGCCCTCTCTTTCTTTCTCTTTCTCCTTCTCCTTCTCTTTCTTTCTTTCCTTCTGTCTCTCTTTCTTCTTTCTTGTTCATTCATTTATCCTTTCTTTCTCCTTCTTCTTCTTCTTCTTCTTCTTCTTCTTCTTCTTCTTCTTCTTCTTCTTCTTCTTCTTCTCCTTCTTCTTCTTCTTCTTCTCCTTTTTTCCTCCTTCTCTTCCTTTTCCATTTCCACATCCACTTCTGCTTGAAGCCAAAGCACTTAGAATATACTTTTTTAAAATGGTCAGGCCAGTGAGGCCCTGATTTCCTGGCCACCTCTCTCTCTTGCCCTAGCACACTGCTTTCACTTCTCCACAAGTACTTACATCTGTACCTCAAATGAGCCTGAGGATACACAGATACTACATTTCTACTTAATCATGTTTCAAGCTGTCCTTCAATTTCATATTTTCAGAGTGGGAACAACTCTCATGGTGTCTTACTCATAGTAGCTGTTCCTACTTGGAACTTGACCAGATGGGGACACTTGAAAGGTGTTCCTGCCAGAATCTGCCTGTTAGTTTTGCTGCTTAGACGTGACCCAAAACTTCACATCAGAGTTTTTTCTAAGTTAACATTTGATACTTAAGTTTGTTGTGTCTTAGCAGCTCATGGTAAATGAAGATAAGCAAAGATCAGTGTGTAAAAACTCCTCCAATTCTAAATAAATGTTTTAGGATTTGCACATTTGAGTTTTATTCTGTTATGTCTATCAGTTAGCTGTTCCAAGTGCTGGAGTTATAGCTTAGATTCCTGAAGGTCTCACCTCATGGTTTATATGTTGGTATTAGTTGAGCCATGTGGAAAGGGTCTCCTGCTACTGTTAAAACTGCATTCCTTCACCCAGTCTCTGTTTCGTCTCAGTTCTGCTTTTGTCCTCTTTGCAGGTTCTGGTTTCTTTATGCATTTTGACAGTGGATCTGTAAATGTGGGTGGCACCGCGGTGCTGGAAAGTAGAATACTGTACCCAAAACGTGGGTTTCAGTGCTTGGAATTTTATTTGTATAACAGTGGAAGTGAAAATGACCAACTGAACATCTATGTGAGGGAGTACTCTGTCAGCGATCCGAGCGGTAAATTAATCCTTGTGGAAGAAATAAAAGGTAAAAGATCAACCTTCTTATTGTTTGGGCTCAGACAAAGACAATCTCTTAATGCAGCAACTTAGAACAGGGAAGAAGCTGTCGATGGTTTTTCGAATAGAACTTGATGCTCTTTCTATACGGAAGCTAAAATGAGGGTCTTTTGTATGATATGCTATATGATACTCTCTTAAGAAATGTAGCTCAGCCTCTGAAATTGTGGAGTTAAGTTTTTGGTAAGTAGTAAAAATACAATGAGGACTAACTTAGGCATAGTAGCAGGAAGGTCAATGATGTAACTCAACTACAGAATTGGCGAGGGAGGACAGGGCCTGTGCTGGAATCTCTCAGCTCGTCTCAGAATTCCCTTGTCCATGGATGAGTACTTCAGCTTTTTTGCTTCCCAGTTTATCCCTTATCCAATGCACCACTGGAAAAGGGACTCTTGCCCTAATACCTAGCTTTAAATGAAGGACTCTGTTATGAGTTGGACACCCAGAGATAGCTATTCTTTATTATCAACTTGATTAGCTTGAGCAACACCCAAGAGATTAGAAAAACATACTTCTGGGTGTGTCTGGGTAGATCAGGGAAAATGACCTTAGATATTGTGTTTGTTCCTGGCCTCTTCCTCTCTGGCCCACTCTTCTCATTTTTCATCCTGGATGCCACAAGGTAAACAGTTTTCTTCTACCATGACCTTTGCCATGATGTTCCTGCCTTGGAGCCAGCCAAACATGGACTGAACCCTTTGAACCCATGAGCCAAAATAAACCTTTTCTGCATTAGGTTACTAGTGTCAGGTAATTTGTCCCAGCAACAGAAAGGTGATTAATTCAGTGAGTGAATAAGCCACAGCATGTAACTTATGAGTATTCTGTGTTCCATTTATGAGTTCTCTAACATTCTATACAAGTTAACAACTAGCGAGTTCACTGCCCACCAGCTAGAGTAATTGCTGAACAAGGAGTGGGAGGTCCTCCTTGTACCAATCAGGGAGGTGGCCCAACCTAGTAAAGCAGTTGGCTAGAAGGATTCCTTGGGATGTGAGCTGACATACAAGATGCTCTGCATCTTGACCTCTTGGTTTAATGGACTGAAGGAAACATGTTATAAGACAAATCCACACTGTGCTGTGGCATGCCATATCCCCTCTATTTAATGAGAAACAATCTGAAACGCAAATGCTGCTTTTCTTTGTGACCACCTATGAACAGTGATGTTCCTGATCTCATTGAAGAATATGCACACATCTTGCATACATTTTTTTTTTTGAGGCAGGGTTTCATTACGCAGTTCAGGCTGGACTTGAACTCACTTTGTAGACTAGGCTAACCTCAAATTTGCAGTGATCCTCCTGCCTCAGCCTCCTGAGTGCTGGGATTAGAGGTGTGAGCCACCACACTTGGCCATGCATACATTTTATTTCTGAAGTTCTATATAACATAATTATGTATTGCAGATATGAAAAGCTTATATAAAAGTCTCTTGAATGTTAATATAAATGTCATGATTGATATTTAAATTAATAGAAATATTAATTATTTATATAAAATTAAGTAGGCTTAGAAGAACCTTCCCATTAGCAATCAGTAGTTACATCATGGGTAGACAGTAACACAAAGGCACTTAAAAGGCTGGCTTAGGAGCCCATAACTTAAACTTGGTGGTACTGAGAATAATAAAATAAAAGCTCTCCTAGAAGATTTTTGTTCAGTGTAGGGTGCACCCACGGGAAATAGCATTTAATTTTTTTTTTATTTTAAAGAGGATAAAACCAAGGAAAATAAAACAGAATAGAATCAATCAAAATAAACCAGAATAAGTGATACAGGACTTACAAAACTTATGAAATCAACAATACTTACAACAATGCTTTTGTTGTCTTCAAAATAGCTGCAGATACCACCTTAGACATGTTAAAAATTGAACAGAACAGAACAGAACAGCATAGAAACAATAAACACAAAACAATGAATGCAGTAAAGGACCTCAAAACAAGCCAGTAGTAAATACATAATGGCTTCCATAACATGTCTTGCTATCTTTCAAATAACTGCTCCTGCCATCAAAGTTAACATAAACAAAACAAAAGAAAATTAAAACCCAGTCCAACAAAACAATGAAAATGATACGGTTTCTGGGCAGGGATCTCCTCTCTGTGGGGCCAGGTTCTCTCTCTCCGCAGTCTGAAAATAACGCCAACTCACAGAGAGGCTTGGGTCTGGCTCTCCTGACACCAGCAGCGGCCTGTGCATGGCACTGGTTTCCGGGCGGGGTCCTCCTCCCATGAGTTAGGCTATATTCCTAACTTATTTTCAAGCAGTTGTACAAGTTGTAATGGTACTTTCTTATTACGTACTAAATTTAAGTGTTTCTTTCGTCTTTGTGTTAACTACTAGTTTGACATAAACTCCTTACCTGTTGTCTACCTGGAGGTTTCTGAAGAGTTTTAATGTATTACTTTTTATTGAAGGAGTGACACAAGAAGACAATGCACAATGTTCTCTTGTGTGCTGCCAGCAAAGAATCTAGGACAGTGCTGAGGGACTGCTGAGAACTTTTAATGATATAGGCAGCCCACTGTGGCACACATGCTGCAGGTTTTCCACCATTGATCTAGGAGAGTAATTGAGGAAGTACAGGTTGGGAGAAAAGAGGTGACACCAAGTATCAGACAATTAGTGTTGAGTCACTAGTAAGTAATCTAAGTACTAACAACAGAATGGGCATCTTCTAGGGTTTGGTTGTTCCTCATTTAATACTGCCAAAGGCTGACTGAAAATTGTGCATATGAAGAAAGTCAGTCGGCTGTGGTGGTGCCCACTTGTAATCCCAGCGCATGGGACACTGAGGCAGACAGATTGCAATGAGTTTGAGGCCAACCTGGACTACATAGTGAGTTCAAGGTCAGCCTGGCCTACATAGTGAGACCTTGTCTCAAAAAAAAAAAAAAGTCATACTATGGGCATGTTATAGAAAGATTTGGCTGAATATCACAAAATCATGGGCAGTGAACTCGCTAGAGTTCAGTTAACTTGTATGGAATCATGGGCAGTTAACTTGTATAGAATGCTAGAGAACTCATAAATGGAACACAGAATACTCATAAGTTACATGCTGTGGCTCATTCACTCCCTGAATTGGTCACCTTTCTGTTGCTGGGACAAAATACCTGAAAGGTTTATTTTGGCTCATGGGTTCAAAGGGTTCAGTCCATGTTTGGCTGGCTCCAAGGCAGGAACATCATGGCAAAAGTCATGGTAGAAGAAAACCATTCACCTCATGGCATCCAGGATGAAAAGTGAGAAGAGTGAGCCAGAGAAGAGGCCAGGGACAGACAATCTCTAAGGTCATTCTCCCCTGATCCATTCAGACACACGCAGAAGTATGCTTTTCTAATCTCTTAGGTGTTGTTCAAGCTAATCAAGTAGATAATAAAGAGTAGCTATCTCTGGGTGACCTGTCTGAGAAACAACTATATAATTATTTAGATATTCCAGAGAACAGTCTGACCTTGAAGAAATACCTTGATGTAAATGATCCTGAGCTGAAGAAGTGAGAAAACCATACCTCAGACCTGTAGCAGTCAGTAGCTCTGGGTTGATCATTTATCTATGATTACTCTAAGGTTAGCTTGCACAAGGCATAATCCTTTGTCTTCTTTGAAATACTGACTCTTTTTGCAGAAATACCCATGGGGAGCTGGCAACTTTACTATGTAACATTGCAAGTGACCAACAAATTTCGAGTGGTGTTTGAAGGACTTCGGGGAGCTGGTGCATCATCGGGTGGTCTGTCTATTGATGACATCAATCTTTCAGAAACACAGTGCCCTCATCATATTTGGCATATAAGCAATTTCACGCAGATCCTTGGCATCCCAAATGCAGCCCTATATAGCCCTCCATTCTATTCTCCTAAAGGTTATGCTTTCCAGATTTACCTGAATCTACAATCTTTGACTAATGTAGGAATATATTTCCACTTGATCTCTGGAGCCAATGATGAACACTTAGAGTGGCCATGTCCTTGGCAACAAGCCACAATGACACTCCTGGATCAAAATCCTGACATTCGACAGCGTATGTCCAACCAGCGAAGTATAACGACAGACCCATTTATGACCACTGGTTTGTGATTTATTTTCTTTAATGCCAATGCGTAATCATTGTCTGTGGAGGGACAGATTTGGGAGGGAGAGGTTGCACATTTGGTTACCTAGGACATTTTGAGTCTTGATTCTTAAGAATGGGAGATATTAGGAGCAAATTTTCAACAATTGAGGAGAAAGTCTCTAAGGGGAGACTGTTAGAAATGTCAGCAAAGACTGGCAAGTAGGGAAGTTAATGGGTGTATTCCTGAGAATTGATAACCATCCCTGAATTTCCAGTATTTTGCAAGGAGTGTTGGGTTTAGAGTCTGGCATACTGGGCTCGAATCCAAGGTTTTCTTCTTCTCAGATATATGGCCCTCAGCAAATTACCTCTTAGACTCTACTGTCCTCCACTGCAAAACCTGGGTAGGAACAATAATCCCACAGATTTGTTATGAGAATCAATACAAAGCAAGAATGGAAGTGTGCTGCAAGGGTCCGATATGGACTGTCCCTCAGGTGCTCCATTCTCCTACCCATATGTTCAATTGTCCTGACACTGGGATCGTCAGACAGAATTCAGCTCTTTGCTCAGAAGGAAGGTGTTATACAGGTATACCAGAGTGTTAGGGGAACTGTAGGAATGGGTTGTTTCTTTTTATTAAAGTGTGCTGGAAGATTTATTAATGGCAATCTCAGTCCAGTCTCAAAATGAGCAGTGCCAAATAGGCAATAAGAGCAGTCCTAATTTTAATAATCCTTTGTCTCTGGCAACCTAATAAAGGAAAATATAAATTATGGCAAGCTATTATTGCCAAAGGGGAATTTTATAAATGAAAAAGATGGACCAAAGTGGCATAGCAAATAAAAGTGACATAATATGATAGAGAAAAACATTTACAAAGGGAATTTTAGGGATTCAGACTTTTTCATTCTTTTTCAAAATTTCTGTCTCTCAGTGATCTTGAAAATGATTCAGGGTCAAAGTGGGTTGGTATGATTTTCCAGACACAGTGTTTCTCTCAATCTTCCTTTCCTGGACGACTTTGCTCTGTTAGGTGACTAGTTCAGCTAATGAGATAAATTGTTCTATGCTAGTATTAAAAACTTTCTTTAGCAATGAATTGTTTTGACTCAGTTAAAAGGATTGACTATCATTCAGAAGGCCACTCAGGCACGATTCTAACAGAAAGAAGGGTGTGTGTGCTGGCTAATAAGTACATATAAGATATCCTCCCCCAGGGAATTTTTGATACCTCTTTTCTCATAGTGTAAGTCCAGCCCTTCCTGCCAGGCAATCTCATTTTCTTTAAGACAGTATAAATAAGCAAGCTCCAGCGATTTGCCAGGGAATACATCACAGGTCAATAGCATCATTTAATTATTTTGAGCTCTATCCTAATTGCGTTTCACATTGCCTGTTCTTTCCTACCACCAAAAGCTATGATGATGCTAAACACAATCCATTAATATAAATTGCTTTTTCAGATAATGGAAACTATTTTTGGGACAATCCTTCTAAAGTGGGAAAAGTGGCTTTTTTCCCTAATGGAACTCAGTTTAGCAGAGGTGGAGGTTATGGAACCAGTGCCTTTATAACTCAAGAGAGGATGAAAAGCAGAGACTTTTTAAAAGGAAATGATGCTTTTATCTTATTGACAGTGGAAGGTATGTAAATAAAAGTAGGTTTATATAAATTATATTTTTTATTTTTTTGGCTGGGGTCATTGATTATTTAGTGTGTTGTCTGGGGTTCATTGCTAGGTGTATTATAGGATGTGGGAGGAAATGGGTATGTGGAAGAGGTTTTTTTGGCACAAATCACTAACAATATGAAAATGATTTAACATGAAAAAGTGAAAGTTCTAGGATAAAAAATTTAATCACTACCATATGGAACAATAGTGGAAACCTTCAGGCTGGAAAATTTCTTTATAAATAAGTTAAAGTATAACTAATATTCCCTAGGATTATACTCTAGGATTTCAGAAATAAAAATATGACACAGGCACATAAAATTAAAATATAAATAGACTGTCTCTTCATCTACATATATACATACATGCATACCTGTGAATGTGTATACACTCAAATATCTTGGCAGTAATAACTTCAGTCTGTTGTTTGTTTTTTAGTTTCCTACTTGTGGCAGCCAATATTTATTTCTGAGCAACTGTGTTGGTTTTCATGTTTTATGTGGTAGGGTTTTAACTCATCTACCCACTTGCCTCTCAGTGAATCAGAAAGTGGCATTTAAAAAATAACTTATCAAGAGAGAAAACATGACATGCAATTGAGCAAAAGTCACATATTCATCAACTCTCTTTGGCCCATTTTGGATCAGAAGCAAGGCCAGCACAAAACAGTGGAGAGACCATGATTTTGTCATTAGAGCTTCTGGTATATGCCTTGAAATCTCTGCCATTTTATTTCAGCAAGCAAGAGACCCATGACCTTGGGCAGGGTCCTTAACTTCTTTGCCCTTTTGAGCTGTGTTTTCCTTCCCTGTCTTTAGAGAGTTGTTGTTAAAGATTTGTGCCTTCCAGAGCTCCCTCAGCACAGGCAAATATATAGTTTAGTTGTACCCCAGCAGCACGGCCCACCTTCCCTTTGCCTATTTCTTACTCCGCTGCCTATGACTGTCACCGGGCCAGGCATCAAGATTATGTCCATTTCTCACAAGCCTGAAATCTAAACATCTTCTATTTGAAACATGAAGGTCCAGTGACTTCTAAAGCAAAAGCTGATTTGTCTCCTGCTCTCCTCTCGCCCTCCGTAGACATATCTCACCTCAGTTCTACATCACCTCAGCCAGGTCCAACCTCCACTGCCCTTGACCTCTGCTCAGGAATCACATGTGAAAATGGTGGCATCTGCGTTATCCAAGATGACAAACCTGAGTGCAGGTAATGGGTCACTCAGGGGAGCTCTCCCTGTTCTGTTAAAGACTTTATTGTCATATGTAGGGTTCACTGTTGGTAGTTCAGAGGAGGTAAACTGATCAGTTCTCCTCTGGGGGCCACTCACAGAATATCTGTTTATTTCTGTCATACTGGGAACTGAACAAAGGGGTTTTGCATTGAGCTACGTCCTTCGGCGTGCTCATTTGAGACAAGGCCCTGTTAAGTTGCTCTGTTGCCCAGGCTAAACTCAAACTTGTAATTTTTCTGCCTCAGTTTCCCAGAGTGCTGGGATTACAGGCAGTCACTGCTATGCCTGGCTAGAATATTTATTTTTTTCACTTCATTTGGGACTTTGGATAGCTATTAAGAGCCATGAAGTTAGTTATGAAAAACTAGCATGTTATATTCTAATTGCCGGAAAAGTCCTTATGAGCTATGTATTTTGTTAAGTCTTTACAACAGTCTTATCTTTTTAAGCGTGACTGTCTTTCTTTTCTAAATGAAGATACCAAAGTTCTGAGAAGACCTTGGCCAGGGTGGAAAGTGAGAAGGTGGATTTAAAATCTATGCCACCTCCCTTTGCTTCCCCGGAGCTGCTGTCTTAGGGTCAGATTAGGAGTAATTCCTTTTTTCCTTTCCATGGCTTCTGCCTGACCTCCTGGTGCTGGTCACTCATCTCCTCTAGTCTGGGAGAGGGTAAAACACTTACATGTGTCAATGACTTATAGGTGATCAATTGACTAAAGGTGATGAGCAACTTTGATGGGCAAGATTCCCGGAGTTAAAAGTCAGCATATAAACTGAGTCGCATCCCTACGCATAGGTGTCCCTCGGGGGAAGACTGGTGGTACATGGGAGAAAGGTGTGAGAAACAAGGCTCCAGGCGGGACACCATTGTCATCGCTGTTTCTTCCACTGTGGCTGTGTTCGTCCTGATGCTGATTGTCACCCTCGTCAGTGTCTATTGTGTCAGGAGGAAATATCTCAAAGGGACAAGTTCCAAGACAGCAAATACGACTGTGGAAAATGTAAATTGAATCTGTTATTTGGTTATTTAAAAGCTATTGATGAAATCACATGGAAAAGAATTAGCACATTTATAATACCATTTTTTTAACTTTTTGTTTCCCGTGTTGGGAAAACTGACTATAGACTATGAGTTCCTATTACATTCAATCTAAAACAGGTTCTGAACCTGTGGTCCATGGAGTCTCTGGGAGTTTGTTATGCTCCTAGAACTGCATCCAAAATTGAGTGAGGTTGTGCATGTTTTCTTGGGATGGGGGTGGCCTCTGACCCTCCTGAAAGGCACAGCTGGTTTTGCCTGCAAGTTCCTTCCTTTCTGCTAACTGGGAGAGCTGGTTCATAAGTGTTTTTGTTTTAAAGGTGTTATAGAAGTGGCGGATCAGGCCTGCAGGAAGGGGGTGCAGGTGCGTTTGGAGGGGAACTTTTCCATAAAGAAAGTTCCAGCTCATTCTGGCTTCCTACAAAGTAAATAATCAAGGTAGATTTTTAAAGTTTTGCCTCAGGTAATCTCTGAAATGGCAATAAACTCTTGAGATTTCCCTGTTCCAGGCAGATCGCTAGGGCAGCAGTAGCTTCTGAGGTGGGTATCCGAGCACAGTGGTTTACTGGCAAGTGCTTCTGGGACACAGGTGAAAGGCAGGAAGCTGGACTGGGCGGGCCAAGGCTGGGCTCTGAAACCCTGCCCTGGCCTGAGGAAAGGGGGCCTTTGTACTCCCAGCATCTACAGCCACTGCACTGGAGGGGTGTAAACTTGGGCAAGGTGACAGCCTCTGAGGAAGCCTTCAGTTTTGAAGGGTAGGACTTGAGCAATGTGCTCTGGCCTCCAGTAGGTACCCAGCAATAGAGAGTACAGAGTGCACAGGCAGAATCATTTTCTGACCAAAGAGCACCATGAAAATGGCATAAAATCTCAACATTACTTAAAAGTGAAGTTTAAACATTCCTCCAGTTCTGTTTCATTCAAATTAGAAAATTGCTACTGAAACCAATGAGAAAAAGTATGTTCTATTAGAATATTCTGAAGATAAAATGCCACCTTAGCTAAAGCAAGGGTCTCACTATGCAGTTCAGGCTGGCCTTGAGCTCACTTTGTAGCCCAGGCTGGTCTCAAACTCACAATGATCCTTTTGTTGAGGCCTCCCAAATGCTGAGATTACAGATGTATGCCACCATTCCTGGCTTCAAAAATATATTTTCTTAAGAAAAATTATTATTCAAGGCATACCATCATACTGCCTTTCTTTTTGGTATTTTATGTTTAGAGATTTTATTGTTTTTTTTTTTTTTACAAAGTCAGTCCAAAGATAGACAGATGGTCACTGAAGAGAAAGCAAATAATTCTGTTCTCATGGACTCTTGTCCTATTTCTCTTGTCCTGATGTCTTTAGACATTAGGAAGATGTCTAAAGCTAATCATGAGGTAACAGCAATTAATCCACAGACTTATTAGAAAAATACTTAAAATATATGCAGGTAGTTTTGCTTTTAAACAGTTGTTTCCAGCTTATTTTATGGTCAGAAGGGACAGATGAACCAGTGCAGGACCTGGTAGTCACTCTGTCATAGCAAAGGTGGCAGGAGGATTGGCAGGGGACCAATGAGCTGGGTGGAAGGGACAGCCAGAGGACCCTGGGAAAGTTATAGCTATTGTAAGGATGCTGACTTAATTGGTGAATATTGGACAAAATTAAAGAAGAGTGATTGGAAATGAAAGAGAAAGAAGGCTGAGTCAATACAGTGAGCAAATAATCAGGATATTGAGTGTAATAGGGATATTAAGTGGCAACAAGCATGTACACACACACACACACACACACACACACACACTATCAATATTAGACCTATTTATCTCTGGGTCATTTAAACACATGCCCAAGGACAGGCAATCTATCGGCATTTTTCCTTAGCCTTGGCATTTCTCCAGTTAATTCGCTGATAACAGATCTTCTAGATCTAGTTTAGATCTTCAGTCAGAACGACCTTCTTTCAGAGCCCCTCCAACATACACAGTTTAGCACCCAGAAGGGCCAGGTCTGCTTCTCTGAAACTTCTGGGAGCGTTGCCAGCAAACCGCTGATGGGGACTTCATTTAAAAATTAGACCCTTTTATTGTGATTCATTTAGATGACAAGTTTTAAATTTAGAAATTAAGTCATCAATTGTTCTTTCCCCTTTTAGCAATATGCTCTTTGAAGGTGAAGTCAACAATGTGGCCAGCAAGTGAAATGAAAAAGGATTCTCGTCATGGGATTTCGCCTGAACTGCGTTACCACCACCTCATTCTTCTGAAAATGAATCTTCTCTGTAAATAGCTGAATGTGCTGTGAATCATTATTATGATAAAAGTCAAACTGGCAAAATCTCTCTCTCAATCCTCTCACCCCCGCCCCACCCCCAGTCTCTCGGAGGAACCCATTCAGGCTCCTCCGGAAGTATGGCATTGTCAATAAAAGGGAGAGTGACAACTGGAGACCACTGTCCCAATTTCTGAGCCTTCTCTTTGGGGCTAAGGGCAGAGGCCTCACAAAGGCCTCCCAAGATGGGCCTCTGAGCAGAATCTCAGCAGTTTCATCGCTGTCCTGTCCCAAGGCAGGGAAGGGGAAGACACCTGCTAGCCCCTGCCATGTGCCTCTCGGCAACCTGGCAACTTTCTTGTTTTCTCATCTAACCCTCAGGGTACAAGCTCTTGGTTTGCATCTGTTGGAGTGCCTTACTGTAGTCAAAACTGTCTACTCCTCCAGATGCAGTTCTCAAAGTTTGGGTGTCAGGAGACTTTGCACTTTAAAAAATGAGCAGGAACCCCAAAGAGCTTTTGCTTCTGAGCAGTATTGCCTGCTAATTGGTATTTACTTTATTAGAAATTCAAACTGGCAAAGTTTAAAGCTACATATTTTTTATCATTAAAAAGAATAAGCTTATTTATTACATATTACCACACATTTTCTACTTTAAAAAATGACTATCTTTGCCAAACTAAAGAAAACTTAGTAAAAAGACAAGCAGTGACTTACATTTTTGTGCAAATCTCTAAGATCTGGTTTAATACAAAACAGCCGGTTTATCGTGCATGGTTCTGCACCCAGCCTGGTGTGGTATGCTATTCTGGTTGAAGGATATGAAGAAACCTAGCCTGGCACAGATATGTAGTTCAGAAGGGAGGCAGAGCTGAGTAAAAAATTCACCTTCAGGGAAATTGGAAATTCATCCTAATACTTTCTTATAGGGTGACAAATAGTAATTTCTTAAAGGTTAGTTGCAATTGCAATCTGAATTCTTATCAACAAACTTTTGTACTCCATTCAGTAATTTGTACTGGTCTATTTTTCAGTTTGTTTGTATAAATATTAAACTCAGGACTCTCACACTGAATATATATATATATATATATATATATATATATATATATATATTTGTAAATTTATATATATACATATGTATTTATAAGTGTATATATATAAATTTTTTTTCTTTGAGATGGTCTCACTAACTTGCTCAAGCTGACATGGAACTTGCTATCCTCCTGACTCATCCTCAATCATGTAAAAAATGTTCTATTAGCCAGACATGGTGGTGGGACATCTATAATCCCAGCACTCTTAGAAGCTGAGGCAGGAGGATCACAAGCTGCAACCCAGCCAGGGCAATTTAGTGACTTAGTGACCCTGTTCCAAAACAAAAAGTAGAAAGATCTGGGGTTGTGGCTCAGGGCAAAGGCCTTGAGTTCAATCCCTAGTACTGCAAAAGCAAACAAAACCAAAATGAAACAAGCAAGCAAGCCTCCCCATCCTGCTCTGTTAATAGAATTATACTCCATGAAACCTTTTGGAATTGTTTCTTTCCTCCAAGACTTTGCATAATTCTTTGTAGATTCATTCAGGCTCTCATGTGTTCACTAGTAGTATGTTCCTTTTTATTAGTGAGTATAGTAGTAACCCACGGTACAGGTTTACCACAGTCTGCTTAATTATTCTTTTCTTGAAGGACATCTGGATAGTTTCCAATTTTGGGCTATTACAAATAGAGCTGCTGTAAATGTTTGTGTACAGGTTGTTGTGTACATATTAATCTTCACTTCTCTGGATTACATGCCCAGAAGAGCTATTGTGGGTTCATAGGATAGTTACATGCTTAGTTTTTAAAGCAACTGCCCACACGATTTGCTGTGTGACTATAGCATTCCACATTCTTACTGGTAATACCTGAATGATCCAGTCTTTTGCCTCCTTGACAGCTTTTGGTTATTTTTTAGGGTAGTTTTAGCTTCATAACAAAATTGAGCAGAGGTATACAGATTTCTTCTTTATTCTGGTAGTATTACTAGTTACATTGATTGATTCTGAATTCTGAACACACCAAATATCCCTGGAATAAACCCCACTTGGTCATGGTATGCGATTTTCTTTTATATGTTGCTGAATTTGATTTGTTTATATTTTGTTGAAGAGTTTTTGCATCCATATTTCTCAGGGATGTTGGATTGTAGTTTTGTTATTGTTGTATGTCTTGGTTTTGGCACCATCCATGCCTGGCTTTTGTGTCTGGGTACTGTTAGCTTCATGGAATGAATCAAGATATGTTCATTCCCTTTATGTTTTCTTTTTAAAAAAAATTTAAAATTTTTATTTTAAAGAGAATAAAATCAAACAAAATAAAACAGAATAAAGCCAGTCAAAATAAAACAGTGAATGTGATACAGGACTTCAAAACAGGGTACTAGAAAATCAACAATGGCTGCTATAATGCTTCTTGCTATCTTCAAAATTGCAGCCCATACCATCAGATTTAATAAATCAAACAAAACAGAATAGAATCAGTAAAACAAAATGCTAAATAAAACAAAACAATAAAACAGAACAAAACAGTGAGAGCAATGTTGGATTTAAAAAATTAGAAGAAAATCTCCATATTTGCTATAATGCATATTGTTATCTTCTTAATAGATGCTCATACTACCAGCTCTAGGCCTGCAAAGTCAATCAGACAATACAAGCAT
The DNA here is from genome assembly GCA_004027455.1 of Hydrochoerus hydrochaeris. Taxonomy (NCBI): domain Eukaryota; kingdom Metazoa; phylum Chordata; class Mammalia; order Rodentia; family Hydrochaeridae; genus Hydrochoerus; species Hydrochoerus hydrochaeris. Next base: position 29,801 of record PVLA01007170.1, on the reverse strand, counting down.
TATGTTATTTTTGTGCCTCAGTTGCTAAAAATGTGGGAGAAGGGAACAGTGTTCTTATCTTCCAGGCTGTGTTCCAGTTGGCTCACAGGAAGGGTGAGCTGGCTTCTTGTTTCTCTTCCCAGGACTGGCATGGCTTCTTTTTAAAAATTTTTTAAAAATATTTTATCCCCTTGTGTTTTCTTGAAAGCTTGTGCAGAACTAGCTGTACATTTTTAGAAATTTTTTAGAAATTTAGTAGAATACCTAGTGAAGCCACTTATTTAAAATTTCTGTTTTGGAAGTTTTTAAATTATAAATTCAATAATAGTCAATAGTTATAAGACTAGTAAAATGATCTATTTTGTATTTCATGAGTTTTTATATTTTTCTGAGCTAGTGGTTGATTTTCTCTAAGTTGTCAAGTTTATGTTATCTGTGGTTGTTCATAGTATTTTGGGTGTATATCTGGGAGCAGAAATGCTGGGTCATATATGAACTATGTCTAACTTTTCAGGAACTGTTAAACTGTGTTTCACAGTGGGCGCACCATCTTACATTCCTCTAGGAAATAAACGACAATTCCTATTTCTACATAGCCTTGCTGATAGTAGTTGCTTTGCATTAAAAAAAAAAGGGGGCCATCTTAGTTGATGTGAAGTGGTATCTCATCTTGGGCTCACCATTTCTTTTAAACTGTAAGTTCAGATGTGAACACAGTGTAAGAGACAAATGCAATTTAATATGAAAATACAGTATTTGCAATCTCAGCAATCTTGTGAATAGATTACACGAATCACAGGGACTGGAGGCCACCCTTTAACAGCTCCTCTGGCTGAACTCTTTGCAAGCTATGCTAGTAAACTTTTTCCAGTTAGCAACATTTCAGATTACTTTCCATGGCTGTTTACTTTCCTAAGGATAAAATATAGGACAGCGCTTAAGACCATGACATTTTATGTTAGATGAACCTGGGCTTGAATCCTGGTTCAATAATTTTTAAAATATCTCTTACTTTTAATTTCTTCTGCTTATAAAACAGGGCACATAATTGGTATACTGTGGAACTATTATGAAGCTGAATAGAACAAGTATAAAGTTTTTGATACATTTCAGGACCTCAACAAATAGTAGCTAGAAATAGTAGGTAGGTTTTAAAATTTTCTTTTATTTTTAAATTTTATTTATTTATTTATTTGGTTCCAGGAATCAAACTCAGGACTTTGCACTTGCCAGGCAGGCACTTCTGCTGCTGAGCTATATCTCTGGCCCATTCATAGGTACCTTTAAAAGTATAATATAATTTTACTTTCACAGGGGCAATTTGAGGGTGACAAGAACGTTATCAAACAATGACTGTGGACTGCAAGATTTGCCTGTCTCAGGCAAACCTAGAAGCATGGTCACCCTAATGGAAGGAAGTTTTATCAAGTCATTTTGACAACAGAACAAAAACTATTACAAGTACAGACACTAAAGCCAAATGGTTTGGCTTCAAGTCCCAGCCATGTGCCCACTAGTTTTGTGATCTTGGAGAAATTACTTACCTCTCTAAGCCTTCATTTCCTTACCTCTATAGCATTTAGTAAAGATACTTAAACTTGCAGTGGTTTTTAAAGCACGTATTATATGTAAAGTACTTAGAACAGAGCCTGGCCATCACAAGCACATGTAAGTAAGAGTCATTAGAAGAGAAAATATAAAGGGCTGCTAGAAAGGGGAGGTAAGAAAGCAGAAGGAGGACACTTAGATGAAAACAGCTTGTTTTCATGAACTGGAGGAGGGAGAAGAGAAGGGGTGAGGTAAAGGTAATTTTTAAGTGGGTGTCTGGTTAGCAAAAACAATCACTTATGTATTTTTCCTCAACAATACATGGTTTCAGTGGTTTGTGATGAAAATCCTGGTAAGAAAATTGAACTCTTCGAAGGTTGACATCCTCATCATTTTCTATGTGAAATCATGACCATTTGTGCCATGAGCCTTGCTGGTCTCTCATAGTGAGGTTCTTAGATGATTAACACAACCAGTTATAGGCAAACTATTACTGCTCCATAATGAGAGGTTCCCAAATTGAGATGGAGAAACATTTCTGAGATTTTCATGGCCTTCATTCTAAGACAAATAGATAAAAAAATCCAGTGTCTTATATGTGAACATAATCGCATTACTCATATATAGTGTAAAAATCTGTCATAAAGACACACACACATACACTTCAGTGAGATGTTTAGCAACATCCTGTGTCTGTATTGGGTCCACATTTTCATTACTTATTTCAGACTAAGCTTTTTAAACGGTGTATTGATTTTTGTTTTCTGGTGGTTTTCAAAAGGCTATGACTATTACATATGACAGTATACTTAGCCATCCATGATTGTCAGCAGATGATTCTTCCTTTTCTTTTTTTCTTCTTTTTTTCTATTGGTACTGGGGATTGAAACCAGGTCCTTTGCACTGAGCTCCATCTCCAGCCTTTAAAAAAATTTTTTTATACAGGCATAAATTCCCTGTAAACCTAAAATGTGTGAATAAACTTAATTAAATAAAATTTTTTTTTAATTTTTTGAGACAAGTTCTTGCTAAATTGCTACATTGCCCAGGCTGGGTATAAGTTTACAATTCTCTAGTCTCAGCCTCTTGGAGTGCTGAAATTATATGAATAAGATGTTATGCTGGGCTCCTCCTTTTCATTATGTAAGATTTCTCATTCCATGTCTGTTATCCTTAGAACCAGAAGAGAAGTGGAGCCCTCTCAGCCTGTCCTGTGAAATCAGCACTGTGAGACTTTCCATTGATTACTTTTTATATAGGGTTACAAAAGCCTATCCCATACTTTTCTACTATAAATTTGTTCTTTAGCATAATGGTAGCTGGCTGTGTGTCTCAGCAGCTGTGTATGGGGCATACAGGAAGCAAACTTTGTGTTTGCCCACTTGGTGTGATGAACAGCAAGGTACATGCACATGTGCAAAAGTGTCAACTGAGATTTTTACTCACATAATATGCCATGGAATAGATTTTGTGTATGCTCTCTGGGCATCACACAGTGTAAAATGTACCCACATCATTCTTCTATTATGTAAAAAATGTCATGCGTCATTCTGGGATGTGGGTGTAACTCACAGTAGCTACATCTGGAGAAACCAGGAAAGCAGTTTAATGCAATGGTACTTAGAAAACCAGATTTGCAAGTTTTGTAGGACATTGAAAGTGAATCATCAAGTGACTCATGCATGGATGATGATGATGATGATGATGAATTCGACATTGGCCATGTGGGCCAAAGTTCCTGTGACGGTGAAATGGAGCAAGAATCCACTGTTATAGACACAGGGAATGCATACCTCCTTTCCTCAGATGACAAAGAAAACAGTAATTTGAGCACATATTTTACTAATTAAAATGGTCCAAAACAGTTGTGCAACCAAATGGAATGATCGTCCCCATGTTAGAACTAGATCTGAAGATATAAGGAGGATCTTGGACAGGGTGAAACCTATTGGACAGAATGCCAGCACTGCCATTCAGTGTTGGAAATTGTAACAGTTGAAATGCTACAAGATGTTGTGAAATACATAAATGATGAGACATATGAAAAACTGTGGCACTGTCTTTCTATCAAAGGATATAAACAGGAGTTCCTCCGTTTTAGACTCCAGTCCACCCTAGGTGGTCCCTCCCGAACACACTTAAGTTATGGGAAATGCCTGCTTAGTTTAAATTCTGGAAACAAAGTTACAGACCAAGATAGCTTCTCAATAGTCAAGGACTTTCTGTGCCCCCTACTTTCCTTTCCCCCTCACCTGTGGCCTCAGCAACCCCTCAGACTGTCTCCTACAGCCACTTACACTAGCCAACTATGATAGATTGTAAGCCTTTCAATTCAGCCAATGAATTTAAAAGATGGCTGCTTCCCATGAATTAGGGCTTAAAAACCCCTGCTTTTCTGCCAGTTGGCTGAGTGTATTTATGCCCTTCTGCAAAAGTTAATTTCAAACTTTTCTTGTTGAGTTTTCTTGCTTGCTACCTGAGTGCATTCTTCCTGGCACCAATGATTTGAATCTGTGAGCTCATTTTTAACAGATACAAGTAAAATGTTCTGTATGCACACATATTAAAAAATATGTGTTTATTATGATATCTTACTCTAAATTGAAAGAATTCATAGATCTGCTATAATTATCAAGGCTTTCTTATAGTAATTGCAAGAATGTAAAAGACTGATGGAGAAGCCCATGGATGTGGGCTTGAGGTTTGTAGAATAACAGACACTGAGGAGATTTGGCTTTGTTCAAAATTCCTTAAGGTTAGCTGGCCTGGTGGTACACATCTATAATCCCAGTATTTCTAAGGCTAGGCAAAAATATCAGCAGGATATCAAGGTGAACTTAAGCTACATACTGAATTGAAGGCCAGCCTGAACTATAAAGCAAGACTCAACAAAACAAAACAAAACAAAACAAAACAAAATTCCAAACCAAAAAACCAAAAAATTGTGCAAGGTTTGATGACAAAACCATCTGCCAAGAAAAAAGAACCGATAATCTGACTGCTATCTGCTCATTGAGAGGTTTGTAACTAACTGCCAAAGAATTTGCAGATCATCTGAATACATGGCTATTGATGAACATCTTGCAGCATATCATGGTCCTTGTAGCTTTAGGCAGCATATGCCAATAAAAAGAGTCTTTCAAAATATGATATAAAAATATATGCCCTTATAGATGTAAAGACATATTATACTTTCAATTTAGAAATTTATCCTGGAACCCAGCCAACAGGTCTTTATTCATTTAGAATAAACCAAATGATGTTGTGAACAGTCTTGTTGCTCCTACTTCCCAAACTAATCAGAATGTGATGTTCAATAATTAATTTAACAGCTTCCCATGGATGTTACATTTGCTAACAGAGCACAAGATGACCAGTGTAGGTACTGTATGCAAGAACAAAGCAGAAATTCCCAATGAAATGTTGCAATTTCAAAACAGAGAAACTGTATAGTACAATTTCTAGATTTCAGAAAGATGAGACATTGGTCTAGTGTATGGCAAAGAAAAACAAACTGGTAGGGCTGGGGATTTAGCTCAGTGGCATAAGTGCCTGCCTAAAAAGTGTGAGGTCATGAGTTCGATCCCCCTACAGAAAACAAAACAAAACAACACCTGGTAATGTTAATGTCAGCATTATACCATGGGATAATTAACAGGGAAACCTTGACAAAACAAATTCTGAACTGGTAACTTTTTACAGTGAAACCAAAGGCAGAGTAGATGTTGATGAGTTATACAGTACTATGATGCCCACTAGAAACACAACACAATGTTTGTATTTTACTTGATCCTAAACATGTGTGGCATAAATAGTTTGATAATTTAATAGAAAATAAGAAGTGCAAAATACCACAGAGAAATTTTCTTAGGGAGTTGGGACTGGAACTTGAAAGACATCATTTAAAAAAGAGAAAAAACAAAATAGTTTTGCACAGGGAACTATGCAAAAAAAAAAAAAAAGCTGTGAAGCACTCTGGTGAGCTGACAGGTGAATCGGCAGGTACATGTTCACATTTGTGTGTTCCATGTGTAAGCATCACTTACACTGATAGCATGGATGTTGTGTTTTCCTCTCCTTTTTTGTAGCACACAGTTGACATCTTTTTGGTTTTGTAATTTCCTGTTACAGTAGATCTTTGTAATGGTTTCTTGCTTTTGTTTTTGGTACTGAGAACTGAACTCACTACTTCACACTTGCCATTCAGGCACTTATGCCACTGAGCTAAATCCCCAGCCCAGTGTTTGTGATGTTGCATCTGCTTGTTCACCTGTCAGGAATTTCTGTGGTAGACTTTTGTTTGTATTTACATTTCAGTTCACATAAGCTTTTAGGTTTTGTAAGCAAGTAAACAGTTGATGTGAAAACATTAATGTCCCTGGGGATTTTGCTCAGTGGCACAAGCACCTGCCTAACAGGTTGTGAGGTTGTGAGTTCAATCCCTGGTACCAAAAAAACCCCAACAAAACAAAACAAAACAAAACAAAAATGTTGATGTCTATTCTAAGCACTCATTACATATTTGTTATTTTATCAATATCTTATTTTCTAAGTGCATGTTGTACAGTATAATAAGAAGCTCCTTATAAAAGAGGAAGAGAGGTGACAAGAACACCCTGCCACACAGAAAAGGAAAGCTAATCACATGTACTGTCAGTGTAAGTAATACATGTGCATGGAAGGTGCAGTTGTCCTGTGTGAAGACTGCCTTGGGTGTGACAATTGAAGCAAAGGTTATTTTTGTTGTGTTCTTGGCATTTTCACTGTATTGCATGTAGGAACTTATTTTCTGATGTTATCTTTTACATAGCTAATGTGAAAATGTTGATGATTAAATATTCTATGCATATTAAGAATTTAATACTTTGCTTTATTGATATTTTATGTTCCTGTTAACTATATATAGTATAATATAAGAACCTCCTGACAAAACAAGACTACAAGATGTCAATTGTGTATTAAAAAAAGGCCAAGAAAGCAAAACACACATGCTGTCATGTATTGGTATTTTTGTATTGGTATTTTTGTTGTATTGGTATTTTTGTTGTTCATTTAAGAATTTATTGGTATTGGTATTTTTGTTGTTGGTACTGGTATTTTTGTTGTTCATTTAAGAATTTATTTCTGTTGTCATTTTTTAGACTTTGTACATCAAAAAGAGTTGATGTTGAAGATTTTGATGCTTTTTTATACTCGATAAATATTAGAAACTCAATACTTTATTTTTAAATATTTTTTCATGTAAAGTACTCATTGTTTAATAAAATAAAACTCATAAGATTAAAATTAATAATTCATCATTAGAAATATTCCAAACAATAATCATGGGTATTATACATCTACCACAATGTTCATTTAACACAAAACTGATGTCATGCCCCAGTGGGTATGGAAAATGTTCTCCGGTAAGAGGTAGCTACCTGCTTCCCTAGGCATGGAATTCAAGAGTTTCAGCAACTTCTCAAAGCAGAGAGGAGGAGCCCTCCATGGAATGCTTTGACCTTGGTGACTGAGGGAACTGGCTTAGTAGTCTGCAGACTGTTGTCACTCTAGTGTCCTGTGACTCCATGCCACCTGGTAGCAAGTTGTCCCACTATACTTGCAAGAATTTTGTTTTTAAGTTTGTGATGCTATTTGTTTCAGGACAGGCTGACTAGGGACAAAGTATTTCTGGAAAGTAGCTAAAGTGGTGGTTCCCTGCAGTTATATTATATCACAGTTAAAGACCTCTAGCAATAAAAAAAAAATGAGATTTTTTTCAGGAATTTTATTTTTAAAAATTTTTTACATTGTATTTTGAAGAGAATAAAATCAAACAAAGCAAAACAGCAAAAGTAATACAGGACTTCAAAACAGGAAATCAACAATGGTTACCATAATGTCTCTTTTTATCCTCAAAATGATTGCCTATACCTTCAGACATAGTAAAAATCAAACCAAACAGAACAGAATAGAACCAATCAATAAGCACTGAATAAAACAAAACAATAAAAAACAAAACATTGAGAACAATATTGTATTTCAAAAACAAGACAGAAGGAAATGAAATGCCACCTAGTCACTGCACTGTATATTGCTATCCTCCAAATAGATGCCCAGACCACTGAACCCAGGTCTGCAAAGTCAACCAGACAATAGAAGCAGCAGGTTGATTTTATATTTCAGTTAATGTCAGCTCAGTCCTTATTCCTCCAAATCAGCCAGCCACCCGTGGTGGTGGGAGGGTGTTTCTTGTCTGCCAGCTTGAGGGACAGCTGGCTCATGGGAAGGGCAAATTGGCATCTTTTCTTCTCCCAGGCCCTGCATGGCTGCTGCTGGCTCACAGGGAGGGCAAACTGGCTTCTTATTTCTCCTCCTGGGTCCTGTGTGGCTGCCATTGGCTCACAGGAAGGGTGAACTGGCTTCTTGTTTCTCCTCCTGGGTGAGGAATTTTTTTTTTTTTTTTGTACTGGGGATTGAACTCACAACCTCATACTTAGCAGGCAGCTGCTTATGTCACTGAGCTAAATCCTCAGCTTGGGAGGAATTTGAAATATGATGTGTTTTATATTGTTTAAAATTTTGCACAGATACTTTATAAATATATTCACCATTAAAAAAAAGGAAAAAAACTGCTGTGAGCCTTTGAAGCTGGAAATTGACTACATGTGCATGAACAGGACATGACCATACCAAAAATAAAAAGCACCTGGGGCAGGCCACCTGAAGAAGTTGCTACAGCCCAGAGAAACACCAAGCCCTTAGACAATCCAAGTAATGAGTTGCTAGGTAGTGGGGTTGAAATTGACATCATCCTTCCCAGTATATGAATAAACATGCTGCATTTGTTGAGCAGTTCCTTTCCTCCCATGGGAGGATAAGGGCTCCACCTGACTCCAGCTTTGTCTCCTCTTTATTTTCTCATCCTCTGCAGTTCTTCACCCCAAGAATCTCAAGGGCCACATGGGTTGCTGCAAAATTGGTCGCTATTTACATAGGATTTAACCATACCACATTTCATAGGCAAAGTCACCCTATAAAACACAGGCACTTATGGGAGGGCATATGCTATTTTTTTGTGTGTTTGCTTGTTTGCTATTTTAGTTCTTATTTTGAGTGTTTTGTACCAGTGGACATTGAGTTAATCTATTTTGTTCAGTATTAGGGAGAGATTGAACATTGTTTAACCTAAGGACTCACCATCATCTTAGGGTTTCCGCATTTTTTTCACTGATACCACTCAGGGATTGGGCAGGACAGGGCTCCCTGCAGGTTATCTTGAGTATCACTGATTGTATATAGATAAAAATCTGGACCTCAGGAAGAACAGTTACCTTAGCAGCTCTTTTCGGATGCGGAATTTTAACACAAAGTCACACTTCCCACCTAAAGTCAAGAGTGACCAACAAAGCCAGTAGACTAGGAGCTTCTAAAGCATGTGCTCTAGTAGGGGGTGCACTGTCCTGGGGAAGAAAGGCCTTGCTGGTTTGTGAGTTACTGACAACAGGAAGTTCTCTTCAGAGCTCTCAGATGGCTGGGAAAAGCTGCGGTGGAAAGCTATAATCACTGGCCATTTATGCACCCGTGAGATTTTATTTCAAATTAGTCTAGAAGGAGAAAACTGACTACTCAAGGTGGATAATGCATTAAGTTTGGGAACCTTGGAGATCACTCCTCAATAGACAGGAGGGAACTGATGGGGTTGGGGGGGGGCACTGTAGTTAAGTCTAGGCTCTGTGTAAGCCATTTTGTATGTTCTTATAATCCTCTTTTTATGCTTCAGTGACAGGTACTATTGTCACCCTTATTCTCCACTGTGCCGTTCCCCAAGCAGGGAGGGCCACCCCATGTGGGCCCAGATGTACCTGGGTGGCAGATGATACAGCTCATCCAGTCTTTAAGTGCAACTGGCACTAGCCTACGTGGAGCTCTGTAAATGATCACACAGAGCCAATCGGCTCAAAGCTGCACCTCCAGAACAAACAGAGGGAGATGATCGTGGTTAGTGTGATTCACAGTGCCTATGAAGGAGGAGTCTCATGGCCAGCAATTCATTTTATTAGGGGATTCACTGGAAGTACCAATGCCAGGACCAGTCCTCGGATGAACAGCATTTCCTCAGCATTACTTCCAACTGCCTCTGAGCTCCCAGGGACCGATGGCCAGCTTCCACATTCTAAAACCCAGTGAGCCTCTGTCCCAGAGCTGATGGCCAGCACAGCTCCCAGAAGGATGTCTCGGGGTCCTTCCTTGCTCCTGCTCATTGACCCAGCTCCAGGGGCTTAGGAAAGGCATACATGGACAGAGGAAGAAGAAAGGGGAAGAAGAGACAGTATTTTTCTTTTCAAAGACTCACATAGCTAGATGTTTGCATATATTCCAATAACTAAAATTAAGGTATCTAACTGGTGAGAGCTTATTTATTCATTTGCAGTCCTGGAGATTGAACCCATGGCCCCTGCACTGAGCTCCATCTCCAGCCCGCTTTTTTTGGTTAAGTGAGACAGGATCTCACTAAATCACTAAATTGCCCAGACTAGGCTCAAATTTGTGATTGTCCTGCTTCAGCCTCCCAGACTGCTGGGATTACAGGCACCTGTAATGGGAAGCACCAAGGGGAACTAGGATCATTTTGTAACTGACAGGATAAGGAGGAAGAGGGGAGGCTGGGGACACTAAAGAATGACCGCCCCTGACAGATTGGTGGGGAGGGTTCCTGGAAATAGTGCTCTGTGAGTCCCCTGACATTTATAAACTATGTGAAACGCCGGCCTGCCAGCACTCCCAAGGAATCCGGTGTAGGATTCCTTGAAACAGGGCGTTCTGTGGGCGCCTGCTCCGAGTGGAGTGTCGGCGCTGGGGGTTCAAGGGCCTCCTGCTCCGGAGTCCAGATCTTTAATCGCCGCTCCTGGCAGCGTCCCCGGGGACAGGGCCAGCACCAGCGCCGCCGACCAGCCGGAGACATCCCCAAGAGTCCAGCGACGGGAGAAAGAAGTGTGGAAACAGCCGGGTTAAAATGTGACTCACGGTTGTAAAAATGTTAGAACTCTTTGGATTATAAATGAAGGATTTACAGTTTGCTTAAGCAAATGCAGAATTTATGGCTTGCAGTTGTGAACTTTGTGAAGGTTGGGGTTCCAGCTAGGCTCAGGAATAACCCAGTCAGGCCTTCCCTTATCTCTGCCTCGCTGGTTTTCTTCTGTCCAAGCAGTTTCTTCTCACTGGCTCGGGCTGCGGCTGCTGGTGGGGCCAGGTTTTTGTTTTTTCCTGGCCAGCTCATTTTGATGCATTCTAGGTTAGGATGTTCATCCCCCTGCCTTAGGTCACAGCCAGATTTCGGTGGCCAGGGTGAAAGTAGGCGGTGTAACTGGCTCTCTTGGGCCTCAATGCACAACACACTCTAGTGGCCGAGGTGGGAATGGAAACCAGGGCCCTTGGAAAACTGTCACGGACTGAGTGGACCTTCTGTTTCGTCTCTGCTGTGAAATAACCAGTGTTCAGATGATTTCCAAATTATTGCAAAAAACAATAATTTTAAAAATAATGAGAATTAAAAATCAGCATTATAGATAATATTTCTCAAACAGTTATGCTAAAGTCAGATTCTGTTCTTTCATCGGCTGACCATTGAGTATCTTCTTTGCTATTTAAAAAACTGACAGGCGTTGGGGTGGTAACCGAGAGGGTGTTCTCTGCCACATGATTTTCTGCAGGACCCAAACATCCCTACTGGGCTCTCCTCCCGCTCCCACGTGTCCTGACTTCTCCTCACCCTTCACTCCCAGGCTGCACTGTTTTTTGAAGATTTTAGGTAAACAGAAAGTGGTTAATGGCCCCCAAAAGGTGATGACTCCTGAGATGTGCCCCAAATATCCTTCTATTTTTTCTTTTGTACCGGAGATCGAACTCAACCTTGCACTTGCCAAGCTTGTGCCAACAAGCTATATCTAGGACCCCCAAACATTATTCTTTGGAGATGTTTTTCTAATTTATTAAAAGTAATGAAAATTGCTATTCTATTTAGTGTTTGAATTTTTACCCATTTATTATTCCTTCTATTTGATCTTGAAACAGCATATGTTAAGATTTATGGAAATGAAAAAAATAATTTAGTGTTAAATTGTCTAATGATCAGAAAAGAGAATTCTGATGGTAGTTGAGAAGGACAAAAGTAATCTCTAGTAAAAGAAATAAATATTTTGCTTTTTGTGGATTTTGAGTGTATCATTAGAAAACTCCAAGGAATCTATCAAAAATTGCCACAGGCAGTAAGTTCTCCTAAATGCATACATGAAATAAATCTGTAAAATTTATTGTTATTTGTACATGTGAATGCCATAAAACTAAAATATACAATGATAAAAAAGAGTCCTTGTTTTGCTTGTGTAAACATCGAATTACTGAGAGTTAACTTGGAACATGCTATATATAAGTAAGTCATAAAAATCCTAACATGAAAGATGAGAGGATAAGAATAAATGGACAAATATATACTATTCTCAGTTGAAATTTTAAATAAAAGTCAGTAAGTCTCAACTAAATACAATATGTACATTTATGCACCATTAGTATAGTATCAGTTGCACTGTATTGTTTTTTCTGATGTTAGCAGACTAGAAAACAGAACTTGACAATTTGGTAGTCACTCAGAGTACTAAAGCAATACTAAAGCATAAATATGAATTCATAAATATGTATGTATTTACATTAAATTGCTCTATCATATTTGAAAGATTTTTGAAAGTCAATAAACCAAAACAATATAGTACTGGATTAAAAGAAGATAAATTGACAGTCTATTCCACTGTTCAGATATTATAAAGTGGCTGCAAGGCAAAACAGAAGCAACCTGACGGCTGGGGAAAGAGGCTCTGAGGGTCAATCCTGCTCTCGGCTTGCCTCTGCCTCCAGGTCTTGTGTCTCATGCTTGCATGTGTGTGGGGGCCAAGTACACTTAGGGTCTGCCTGATCTTTCTCCTCTGTCCTCTCTAGAGGAGCATATCACTGTGTTATCATGCTCCACCTTAGGACACAAGATGGTAGTAGCTCAGGATTTGGTGCAGGCCTTGGTTCGATAAGGGCGAAAGGAATCCCATTCTTTGCCCTATAGACTTGGGTCTTTAAATCTTCTAAAACAAACTGACAGCAAATAGATCAACAGAAGAAAAAGAATACAAATGTATTAATGTGTAAAGTGCATGGAAGCCATAATGACTATGAAATCCAAAGACCAGCCAGATGGTTGAGACTTTCATATCCTCTTCATAGGAAAGGAAGAAGTATGGAGGCAGAAGATATTTTTAGAGGGATGGTAAATGACTTTTAGGGGAAATGAATGGACCCGAAGTCTAGACAAAAGTCTGGGACAAAGTTTCTATGAGTAGTAGGTGTAGCATTTGATTTTCAGTCTCTTTAGTGGTTAATCCTTCTTGTTAGAGGGCTTCATAGCAATTATGTTCATTCTGGGTATGTCACACCAGAGATAGCTTCTTCTTGAACTTCAGGAGGGGAAAAAAAAATCAAAGGTAACAGAGGCTAGGATGAAAGAAGGAGGGACCTAGTTCTGAGCCTGGGGCTCCAGTTGAGCATGTCACAGTTTGGGGATGTTGACTTGAGCCCCAGCAGTCTGAAAGCCCAAGTTGCATGCTCCACTTTGGAGCGGCAAGTTTTGGGAGTTCCGTGCATTAACTCAGTGCTATAATTCTGTGTTTGCTACTCCCTGTAGAAAATTTCCTGACAGTCTTGGGCAGAAGACTTGGATGAATATAAATGACAGAATTGGACTTGAGAATCCTTGTTTCCTTACAATAAAAACATACTACAAATTCTTATCAAGTCACTGATGAATGAAGATCACTTGGATAAAGGAGATGAGGATTGAGAAAACTAGTTTGGGTTTGTATTTACCTCACAGTTAACTTGAAATTGTTTTTATATATATTCTCACTAAGAGTAATGAATAGCATTTTGGTATTTTTCAGAACATTGCTTCTCTCTGCGGGGTCTTCTCCCACTCATAGGTTTCCACATTATTTTTTGGGAATTTCTAGCATTTGTTTCACATGGACTCAAAAAACGCATCTTCTCAGCTAACTATGGTGTCCCCCACCTCGCTCTCCTGCTCCAGCTCTCTCCGCTGCTCATCTTGCTTAGAAGGGTGGAACTGTGAAGGCAGAAGAATCTGCCACCCAGAATATGCCACTTTAGCATAAGGATCATTTTGCGGTGAAGCCATTGAGAAGCAGCAGATAACAGGAAAAGCTCTATCTCTCTTTGCTCAAAAGTAGGGTGTAAATTTACCAAGGAGTGTTCTCTCCCTTCTCTACCAGGGAGGACAAGGGCTGGTCCTCTGCTATCGTTGGATAATTGTAGATCCTTGACAGTGCAGCAACAACACAGACAGAGGAGTCTGTTTGAAGAAGTGTAACTGACCTTGAACTACAGTTACTTCTCCGTACCTTTGCCACTCCATAATTTGCTGCCCTTTGAGATCAAGACTCCTTTCCTTTTTCTTGTCACTTCTCTAACATGTTCTTGTCATTCTAGAGTTCTACATCGCCTCTTTGAGTTTTCTGGTTGTACTACAGTTCTACATCGCCTCTTTGAGAGTTACTCTTTCTGTGAGTTTTCCTTCATGCATATCTGAAAAATATGTTGATGAATTTATCTTTGTTTTTCTTCTTGTTAATTTGTCTTTTGTTACAGGGTCCACAGCAGAGAGCTCCAAAAGGCAGAGACAGAAAATTACCTATTTCTCCCTTCTAATAGTGTGTCCTCAGATTCATTTGCTGAATTCTTAACTCCTAGTACCTTGGAATATGACATTACTTGGAAGTAGGGGCCTGGTAGACACAGTTCATAAATACGAGATTGTACTGGAATAGGATGTACCCTAATCTAGTACTGCTGGAGACTTTATAGGAAGGGGGATTTGGTCATGAACACAAAGGAAGCATCTTGTGAGGATGAAGCAGAGATAGGGTGGTGATTCCACATGCCCAAGGAATGCCACAGGTGTGGAAAACACCTTGGTATGATCATTCACCCCCCAAGGGGCAGGGGCACTCTCAGCAAGTGCCTCAGCTGCCACCACTGACAGACTCCTGCTTGACCCATCCCCCAACCCTCTAGACTCGCTCCATTATTTCTGACTGTCCAGGTGAGGATGACCTAAGAGGAGCTATGGGCCCAACTCATATCTGAGTCCCCAACAGTGTCCTTGTATGATGGTACAACAGGGAAGCTGATGTTTACTACATCGCCAAGAATTATTTTCAATATCTATGGCTGAATACAATAGCATACTGCATTTTACGCATTCATACATTCATTCAACAAGTAGCTTCACTCATACATTTATTTAACCAATGGTTTTATTCATACACTCAACAAATCATTTTATTTGTACATTCATTCAACAAGTAGTTTCAAAATTTAAAGTTTTAGTGTTTAAAATAACAAAATTGGTCACTTGGATAATTCATTTCCAAGTGAAGAGGAATTAATGTTTTTCATGTATCTCAGTGTAGTAGGCTATGTTAATTGATGGACTTAATTTCACTGGCCTGCTTTGGGTTTAGAATCCAATCACATGGCTTGTATGTAAATCCCCATATCACATGGCTTGTATGTAAATCCCCATATGTAATGATACAGTGTTTTCTAAGATCTGTGAAAAATATCTACTATTCTTTTCTGTATCATTTCATCAGTCACCTCTCTCCCTTTTAACAGTAATCTGAAAGAAAAGAAACTAAAAATCTGTTAGAGTATATCTGTAAAAACACAGGTTATTGTTATCTCGTTTAAAAAAAAAAACTCAGTCTAAAAATTCCATTTTTCTCCTGCTCAAATCCCTTTGTCCACCTGCTTTACATTCCCTTGTTTCCCTGTAGCTTATTTTACACCTTTCCCTGCGGTTATTACCATTTGTCATTCAGTCATCTTTCAGATCAACAGCACTACAGCCTGGCTGAATAGCTCAGTGGCTGGCGGTTGCTCTGGCTTCCATGTAGGCTAATTCAAACAATCTGTAGCCCTCTGGCTAGTTTATTTTAATTTT
The DNA here is from genome assembly GCA_004027455.1 of Hydrochoerus hydrochaeris. Classification (NCBI taxonomy): domain Eukaryota; kingdom Metazoa; phylum Chordata; class Mammalia; order Rodentia; family Hydrochaeridae; genus Hydrochoerus; species Hydrochoerus hydrochaeris. The sequence goes on along the minus strand of PVLA01007170.1, from coordinate 14,233 downwards.
CAGCCTCCTGTAAATGTTATCTCCTAGAGTGGCAGAAGATATTTTTGTTTTGGAGCTCAGTGCAACAGATGCCTGCTAATTTTCTCATGGAGAAGGCACTGGAGAAACTAGAATCACAACAGCTTGGGGGTGTGAGAGCCTGCCCTGGCAGTGGGTTCTCTGGCTGCTAGGGCTGGAGTGTAGCCCATGAGCAGAGCGCTTGTTTAGCATAAATGAGATGCTGAGTTTGCTTCCCAGCAGTGCAAAACAAAGCAACAAAAAGAACAAAACCAAAACCAAAGAAATGCATTTGTATAAAAATGTTCTGAAACTTCAGGAAAGATACTAGGTTTCAGGATTCTTGAGTTCTTATTCATCTTTACATTCTTAACACCCACCCCCATCCTGCCCCTGCCATTTGCCCCAGTGTCTGGAAACACTTGAATTCAATTTAGTAGAATTGAATTCAATGGGGATCAGTAGAATCAAAAGCATGGTAAAAAGGAACAACACATTTCAAGGAATTACGTTTTAGAAAGATGCTTTGAAAATAGAGGATTGGATTATTAATTATTAGATCACTAATTAGTAGTAGTAGTTAGTTAAACCTAACTAATATTCAGGGAACATTTTTTTTACTTGCCTATCAAATATAATTGTGCCATTTTCTCTCTTCCCAGAATGACAATCTTTGTATACAACATACGATTTTTATGAAGTGAGGAAAACATCACCCCATGTCCAAGATTCTCATGAAATTTTAATTAGAAGATGATCAGCTTACAGCAAAAAGAGAATACTTTTCTAAAATCCAAAATTCACTTTCTTTATAGTTTCTCCTATTTACTGCTTAAAAATTACCTTTAGGTTTTGACATTTGTGCAGACTTAGCTGGAGTTTCATGGTTGTCAGTTTCTGATGTGACCTTTATCTAAGGCTTTTGCATACCTTGGGAAGGTAATGCAGTGGGAAAAGGGTAAGAGTTCTTGGCTGTAAAATTCTTTCCCTGAGGCCAATATGAGATACTGATTTAGGGCTGATGTGTGTGTGTGTGTGTGTGTGTGGCGAAGGAGTGAGTGGAATATAGAGATTTGTGAAAGGAAAAATGACTCCCCATAAAGTCGATTTGAGAAAATTTACCATTGATTCAGAAATATTTATTAAGCACCTTCAATTTGCCAGACACTGGAGATACTGTACTGAGGAGATAGCAGGGGACACAGCAAAGCCTCTGTTTGTTTTACATTTATAGACACAAGACAGAGCCATAGGAAAAAGATTTTAATGTGTATGAGGCAAAGGATTACAAATAAGTTTATATAAAAGAGAGAGATTGGGTGGTTGCTGTATTTTGGGAAGCCCAGTCAAGTGACAATTACCTGGAAACTTAAAAAAATTGAAGCCCTGAAAGTGGGAGATGCCAAGGACTTGGGCGCGGTGCACCATGGATATATGCGTTAGGTGGAACAATGGCGCCTGGGGATGGCGCCGAGGGCCCTGCGCGGGCCAGGCAGGCAAGCGCTCTTCCTCCGAGGTGCATCCCAGTCCTAGGCCCACTTTCTAGGGAGTTCCTGAAATAACCTTTCAAGGGAAGTCTTAAAAGCTGACATCCTTCTCTGGGGAACTTCCCCTTCATCCTCACCTGTGCAATGTCTTCCTTCTGGGAAGAAACGCGCTCCCTTCAGGTACTTTCTGTTAGTGCTGTCAGCACTCAGGCTCCTCAGATGCTGTCTGTCCCCTCATTCCCTGCCGCCAGCCATTATGGACAGGCTTGATGTCTCCCAGTTTTTGTTTTGTCACTGGCTGGCAGTTCCACTGAGGATGAAATACTTAATAAATGCATGTTCAATGACTCTACTCAACTCACCTCCACAATCAGACAGAAGGGCAGGTACTGTCTCCTGTGTATTTTTGTGTCCCTGCCAGAGTTCATGATGAGTAACGATTTGCCAGTTGCAAACAGGTGAAATCACTCCAGTCTTCACACAAGCTCCACTTGGTCTGTGAGACTTTGCACAGAGGGCAAAATGGAAAGGTAGGCAACAGCCCACATTAGAGGGAGATTTAGAGCTTAAAGACAGTCAGGCTGTTTAGGGTAACTTGGATGTTTCAGCAGATGAAAATCTGGGGTTTTATGCTAGGTAACAGGGTGGGAGCAAGGAGGTAAGTGGAGGAATTTGGGGTACTGAATTGATGTATTGGACATAAGATATTTATGAAGAAAATCAGATGATGTTCTCACAGATTAAAAAAAAATGTTTCCAATAAAAGGCAAGCACATCTTTATGCCAGAAAATGATGACACAGTAATTGTGCTAGTTTGGCTTTTTGTTCTCTTGCTAATGTTACATCACTGAGTCACACTAGCGTGGAGAGGAGGGGACAATAAAAATAAGTTACCAATGCACTATTAACTCAGCGTGCTCTTACCTATTAATAAGACATTGATGTCTCCTCTTAAGCGTGTCTCATTGAGAAGCACTTTCTCATTACTTCCAAGCGGCATACACAAAATGGCTTTTTTAATATACTCATGTCTGTGGTTGCTTGGTGCTAAAGACTTGTTTAAATGGTCAAAGATACCCTACTTAAGAAACAGGAAACACTTACATTGCACATTATCAACATTAGAATAGAATCTCATTATCCATTAGCTGGTATTTGTGCGATTTATAACTCACTTTAGATTGAGTTTTGCAGAATTTCATGATCTTTGCCATATTATCAGCTGAAAATGTAGGTGCTGTGTCTTTGCTCATCAGTTTGATATTATTAGCTAGGATTATGGCTTTGTGTTTTCTAGGCTGTGGAAATCTTTTAAGAGATGCTGCTAATTAACTATTAAATAAATGCTTCAATGAAGTTATCTTCATAACAGATTAGCTATTTGGAAATTGCTTTCCATAAAGTAGAATGAGTTAAATTTCTTTCTTTGTATTTTTTCTAACCTTTGCTTTGTCTTCTTTATATCTCAGGCAGAACTGTGTACTGTTTTTAGACTGTATTCTCTTAAAACTTTTTAAAGAAAAAACTGATGAATAGATACTCTATGAAATGGCCCATGGGAATTAAAGTGCTTTAAATGACTAGATGTTTTCTCTGGTTTCAGGCAAATCTAGGATAATACATCTGCTTGTTCACATAGGGAGGGAAGAAAATCTAATAGAGGCAAATGTTGCAAGCCATAAAAAGTAAATCACATCATGATTTAGAGGGAATTAAATATTCATTAAGTTGGAAACTTTTTAACCACTTTGGATGAGAAAAGAAAAATCTGAAAAATCTGGAAAAAGTGAGTACTTTGTATTTTTTAAAAAGCTATGATATTATTTCATTGGATTGGAAGTTAAATGGAGATTTCAATTTTGATATAAAAAATTTTCTTAAATAGGTAAATACAGACTTCCAGGAAGATGGTGCAGTGGTAAACAGCAGAGAAACAGCTTCTTGGAGATTTGGGACCCAGACAGTGGAATATAAAAATGTGAGGGAGAAAAAAAGGAGGGAAGAGGGTCTCCAAGACCCAGAAAGGACCAGAAATGAGAACTGAAGCCCATGGGGAAGAGCAAAGATTGACAGTTTAAAGAAGGAGGAGGTGGCAGGCAGCATGTTTCTCCATGAACTAGACCGATGACATGGAGGAGCGGCTCACACCTGCAGAGCACCCGGTGACCCCAGAAGACTCAGGGAGAAATGCACCAGTGGAATGGAGAGTAGTCACAGGGGACTGCAGCAGCTGGTGAGCTGAGTGCAGACATCCCCCAGGAGAGGGCCATTGGCTGGTAACCATTTTGGAGAGGGGCCAACTGAGCTAGGAACTCAGAGCAGCTGTGAGTTGGCTCCCTCTAATGGTGCCCAGTGTTAGTGTGAGGGAGCCAAGTTCAAGTCTGCAGGAGGTCAGGGAGCTGAGTTCAAGCTGGCAAGAGGTGCACAGAGTGCTGCAGGCTGAATAAATCTGGTTCCAGTCTCACAACCAGAAATCAGCCTGCACTTCAGTGGAACTAAAGGTGCAGGCTTCTTGAGATTATTCACCACCCTGCTGTAAAGCTATGGCTGGCTTTCTGGGATTAATCAACATGGATCTTGGCTCTGCCTGCCACTCTACCAGTGACAGCAGAGATACGCCCTGAAGTGGACATTTTTTTCTTTTCCTGTTCTTGGTTTTGGGTTGATTATTTGGTTTTTCCTTGATTATTCTTGTTTTTCTGAGTGTGAACATGATTTCTAGTTTGGTTGTCATTCTATTCTTGGTTTTATTTCTTCCTTCTGTCTTTCCCTCCTGTCTTCCTCACAAGTTTCCAAAAGTTTGCATAATCTTCCTTTGTCCTCCAGCCTTGCTTCTAACCTCTTGCTCTTCTTTTATTTTTCTATTTTTCCCCCTAACCTCTTTTAAATTTCTCCCCATATTGAGCCATATTGAGGGCTTATTCACTGTGTACGATTTTCTGGTTCATTTTAGATTTTGTTATATAACCACAAATTTAGTTCATACAGTTAAATGTGGCAAATTACTAGTGACCAAAGTTTGTCACTTTGTAGGCTGTGTTTGATGCTGTTATTATTGCTGATCATACTACTTTAGCCAAGGTGACATAATTGTTCTAATCAGTTGTTTTTCCTGGTAAACCAACACTGAGATTATGTCATGATTATGTTGGTGGCCCCCAGGCCTCATGCGTTTGCATTGTGCATTTGAGATTGGTTCATTGTCTAGCACTTGGGCTGATGGTGTCAGTGCTATACTTACCTAGGGGTGGAGCCAGCATACAATGTAACAGCTGGAAGAAGGCGAGTCTCTTTCTTGCTCGTTTGGCCTTGCTGTTTGCAGCCACATGAACTGTGGCCCTGCCATGCCACCCTGCCTTGGAGCCAACTGAGTATGGACTAAAACCTCCAAAAACCATAAGAAATAAACCTTTCCTTTCCCAACTTTGGGCATCAGGTATTTTGTCTCAGCAATGAGTAAAAAGTAACTAAGACAGAATTTGGTACCAGGAGTGGGGTCATTGCTGTGGCTATACCTGACCATGTTTTTCAAGAGGCTTTGGAAATTGCTTGTGGGCAGAGTTTGGAAAGGTTTGGACATGTCGCCTGGATGCATAGAGCTGGAGCAGCTTAGGCTGTTTTGTAGAGGAGATTCTGATCAGAGGTCAGGAGACCAGAAGGCTGATAGAAAGCCTGATGGTAAAGACCAGGTTTGGGAGGTTTCTGTCTGGAAGAAGGACTGCATTGGTTGTTGGACTCCCCATGATGTGTGTTATGGCTTGGCAGAAAGTTTATCTGCATTTTGCTCATGCCCAGAAAATTTGTCTTAGACTGAGATTAGGGGCAAAAAGACTGATTTGTCTGGCAAAGGAAATTTCAAGGCAGTCAAATGTTGAAGCTGTGGCATGGTTATTGTTGGGGGCTTTTAGCCAGATATGTATTGCAAATCAAGAGCAAAGAGTTGTGAGTTTGGCCAGAAGGAAAACTCCAGTAAAGTTGTGGATTGTAAAGATAGAGCTGAGACTTGGATTGCTAAGAAGGAACAGAGAAATAAGAAAGATGGCCAGGGGGCATCCCAGGAAGCAATGGGTCTCCTTCCTTTTGCAGCCTCAAAACTGCAAAAGTGAAAGAATTTGCTCAGAGGAGAAAGCTTCAGAGCACCATGCTCCAAAATGGTGACAGAGGCCACATGAGGTTCCAGAATGGTGGCAGCCACATGAGGTTCCAGAACGGTGGCAACATAGAGAAGCTTTTCCTCACAATCAGGTAAACAGAGCCCAGAGATCCAGGCACTGGACCCCTACAGCCAAGAGAGAGAAAAGCCTGGCTACTGCTCCAGCTAGTAGCAAACCTTGGTGGCATCCACATGGGGCTGATTTTAGGTGAAAGGAAAATGTACAAATTCTGAGGGTAAGACGGCTTCTACCTTGATTGCAAAGGGAGACTAAGCAGTGTGCCCCTGAGAGGGCAATTTTTAAAGATGTAAGGGTGAAGCCAAAGGTGCAGTGGAGACCCCAGAAGTTTGGAAAAGCCAGGAATGTGGATTATCCAAGGAAAGCTGCAAAGAGCAAGCAGAGAGGGTTTAAGAGAGAAGCTGTGGGAGCTGAAATCCCTGGAAGTGCTATGGGGGTAGAATCAAGCCTTTTGGAGTTTGCAACCAGATTGCTTCAAATGCTGAGCATGAAACTCTAGGACTTAATGTTTGCCTTGCTGGATGTTGGACTTGCTTTGTTTCCAATGCTTTATATTCCCCTGTTTGTAACTTTTGGAGTGGTAATATTTATCTTGTGTCTTTGCATTTCAGAAACATTTAACCTTGTTTCATTTGTAGAGAGGGTTACAGTTAAGAGTTTGCCATAGATATCGGAGGACACTTGGGACTTAGACTTCTCACCAATGCTAAAAATGTTAGGACTTTGGCAACTCTTAGAGATGGACTAAATGTCTTTTGTATAAAGGATGTGCATGAGTATTTGGGGGCCAGGGGTGGAATGTCATGGTTTATATCGGTGGCCCTCAGGCTTCATGCATTTGCATTGTGCATTTGTGAGTGGTTCCTTGTCTAGTGCTTGGATTTATGGTGTCAGTGCTACACCCGCCTAGGGGTGGAGCCAGCATACAATGCAATGGCTTGGAGAAAGCCAGTCTCTCTCTCTTGCTGGTTTCCATTTGCTATTTGCAGCTGCCATGAACTGTGGCCCCGCCATGCCACCCTGCCTTGGAGCCAACTGAATATGGACTGAAACCTCCCAAAACTGTAAGAAATAAATCTTTCCTTTCCCAACTTTGGTCATCTGTAAGATAATCTCTAAGACAATTGCCTAAGAATCATAAAAAATACTATAGGCCAGGGCCAAAGAACCAGGGGCTGGGCCAAGTAGGTAGCAACTTCTCATCCAGTAAATAGAAGTCATAGGATTTTTTTTCTTTTTTTGAGACACAGTCTCATTATGCAGTTCAGTCTGTCCTTGAACTCACTTTGTAGTCCAGGTTGGCCTTGCACTCATAGTGATTCTACTGCTTCAGCCTCACACATGCTGGGGTTACAGATGTGTGGCACCATACCTGGCTTAAGAGGTAGGATATTGCAATAGACTCACAGCCCAAAAACCAGCCACACCAGGAAGACAGCTGTGGGAAGTAGTCATTTTGTAAGGGTTCTAAATACCAGCAATAAAGCTACTTGCTGTAAGCAGTTTGTAAGCATCAACTTATGTCTTGGTTACTTTTCTTTCCTTGCTGAGGCAACATTCTTGACACCTAAAGTTAGAGGAGAAAATGTCTATTTAGCTTACAGTTTTTGGAGGTTTCAGTCCATAATCATCAGATGGCTCCAAGGCAGGGTGGCCTGGCACTGGGGCAACACTTCAAGGCAGCAGTCAGAGCAAAAAATGAGGCCACAAGTCTCTTCTTCTCCCTTATATTGTACACAGGCCACCCCTCCCCCAGTGTAGGTGTAGCACTCACACCACTTCTGTGTCCTCCTCTTGCACAGGATGAGGATATTTACAAAGTTAGGGTCCTGGCTTCCTGCTGAGTCTCTCAGTTAAACTTCTAAACTTTTCAAGATGACACAATGTATCTACCGTAACAATTTAGGAATTAAACTAAAAACAAAATAGAAAATCAGAAGACATGTAAACAAGATGCAACTCTGGATTTCTAGCTCACCAAAGGTAAATATGGGGGCACTGAGGTGGAACAATTAGAAAGCCTCCCTTCTGGACTTTCTGAATAATAGCAGGAACAAAGCAAATAAATGAGGCTCAAAAAGATGAAATCAGAAATGATTTCTCAAATAACTACAGAGATGATGACCATAATGAGAGACATGCTTAGTGATTCTAGAGCAGATACAGATGAAAAAATAGGGGAGCATAGGAAAATGGAAAACGGAAGCTGTGGTGATGAGGGCCTCATAAAAACATATTTAGGCTAAAAGAGGTAAAATAGTGAAGAAAAATATTTAAAACTCTGTAATATTTGCTTGGAATGAAGTCTGAGGAAATCAGCTTCAATATTTGTGTTTGTTATCTTGTGGATAAGTCTATGTCCTAGACTGTGTCTTAGTTACTTTCTCACTATTGGGACAAAATGCCTGATACCTACAAGTTAAAAGAGGAGAAGTTTATCTTGCTTCAGTTTGCAGAGGTTCAGTACATAGTTGGCTGACTCCAAAGCAGGGTGACATGGAAAAGGGGCATTGCAGAGGAGAAACAGTCCATGACATGGCAGACAGAAGGCAGTGTAGGGTTTGAGGGAGGAGAGGAGACATGCACACTGTTCCAGCCACACCCACAGTGACCAGTTCTTCCCACTTGGCTTCACATCCCCAAATCACACCAAACTGTAAACCCATCAGTGGGCTAATCCAGTGATGATTAGCACACACTCCCATGATCCAGTCACCTCCCAAAAGCCCCACCTGTGAGCACATCTGTCTTTGGGGGGGACCTCTAGATGTAAATAATAACAGATTGTTTTCTGTTTTTGTAAAAGAACACCTGAAACTGAGTAATTTGTCAAGAATAGAGGTTGTTTTAGTTTATGATTCTGGAGATTGAAAGGCCATGAGGATGGCACATGAATCCATTTGGCTTCCTGTGAAGGTCTTATATTGCTTTAATTCATAGCAGAAAGGCAAGTCAGAATGTGCCTTGATTACTTTTTTCTCATTGTTGAGACAAAATATCTGATGCCCAACATGAAGCAAGGAAAGGTCAATTTATCTTACAGGTTTTGGAGGTCTCAGTCCATAGTCAGCTGGTTTCAAGGCAGGGTGGCATGGCTGAGGGGCAGCCATTTGTGGCAGCCAAAAGGGACAAGAGTGAAAGGGAAAAAAAAGGAAAAAGTACATCCCCTTCCCTCCCCTATATTGTATACTGGTTATCCACCCCTGGGCAGGTGCACTACTCACAAACCAATCCCAGCGCTAGACAATGAATCAATAACAAACACTAGATTCAGCTACCTCCATGAATGCATGAGGCTTGAGGAGCCATCCAGACACAAACCATAATATTCCAGCCCTGCCCTCCAAGACTCATGCACATCTTTTATGAAAAAAACATTCAGCCCATCTCCCAGTGTTGCCAAAGTTCTAATAGTTTCAGCATTGCTGAAAAGTCCAAGTCCCAAGTATCCTGAGATCCAAGGCAAACTCCTAGCTGTAACCCCCTGTACAAATGAAAACAAAATCAAACACTTCCAACATACAGTGGCACAAGATAAACATTACTATTCCAAAGGGTACAAATGGGGATATAAAAAATTGGGACCAAAGGAAGTTCAAAATCCAGCAGGCCAAACATTAAGTCCTGGAGTTCCACAGTCAGCATTTGAAGTAATCTGGCTGTGAGCTCCAAAGGGTTTGAGTGACTCTACCCCCATGGTACTTCCAGGGGTTTTAGCTCTCAGGGCTTCTTGCTTAGGCTCACTCTGCTCAATCTTTGCAGGTTTCCTTAGACAATCCACGGTCCTGGCTTTTGAAACTTCTGAGTTCTCCATTGCATCTTTGGCTTCACACTCACAGCTCACACACTGTCCCCTCAGGGGCACACTACCTGGCCTCCCAGGCCTTCTGAAATCAGGGTGAAAGCCTTTTTTAACCTCAGAACTCATGTATTCTCCATGTGCCTAAACCAGCACCATATTGATACTGCCAAGGTCTGCTGGCAGTTGGGACAGTAGCCAGGCTTTCCTCCCTTGGCTGTAGGGGTCAAGTGCTTGGATTGCTGAGCTCTCTGAACCTGATTGTAAGGAACAGATTCTCTATGCTGTTGCCATTCTGGAACCAGTGTGTCTGCCACCATTTTGGAACCTCACATGACCTCTACCAACATTCTGGAGCATGGCACTCTGTGACTTTCTCCTCTAAGCAGAATCTTTCATGTTTGCAGTCCTGAGGCTGAAGAGGGTAGAGACTCACAGATTCCTCGATGCCCCCAGGCCATCTTTTTTATTTCTCTGTTCCTTCTCAGCAATCAATATCTCAGCTCTATCTTTACAATCCACAGCTTTCTGGTCAAACTTACAACATTTTAAATCATCCCATTGGGCTCTTTGCTCTTGATTCACAACATGTCTAGCTAAAAGTCCCAACTATAGCCATGCCACTGCCTTGGCATTCAGCTGCTTTAAAATTTCTTCTGCCAGATTAATCAGTCCACTGCCCTTAATCTCAGACTCAGTCAAAGTCTTTGGACACAAGCAAAATGCTGACAAACTTCCTGCCAAGCCATAACACACATCATGTGGAGTCTAACAACCAGTGCAGTCTTCCTTCCCAGCACAAACCTCCTGAAACTGGTTGTTACTGGCAGGCTTTCTATCAGCTTTCTGGTCTCCTGAGCCCTGACCAGAATCTCCCATGCAGAACAGCCTAAGCTATTCCAGCACCACTCTTTCAGGTGACATCTCTGAACCTTTCCGAAGTCTTCCTACAAGCCATTCACAAAGACTCTTGAACCACATGGTCAGATATAGTCACCGCAATGACCCGCCTGGTCTGGTACCATTTTTTTCTCATTGTTGAAACAAAATAACTGACACTCAAAGGTGAAGCAAGGAAAGGTTTATTTATCTTACACTTTTTGGAGGTTTACACTGTTAAACATTTTCAGCTTTACATGGGGATATCAGGGTATAGCAGAATTGGTGTAGTTCTATTGTCCTCATGCAGACAAGGAACCAAAAGAGAGAGCCTTAGCATGTTGGAGAGGGGTTCCATAAAAAGAAACACAACACTGGCTTACCATAACACAATATGAAGAACTGTGTTTCTATGAATCACAGTCCACTGAGAACAATCCCATTTCTACAGTCTTATTCACGAAACATGGATGTGGGAAAGAACAAATAACAGTGGGTGTTAGAAAACATGAAGTGGCAATGATACTGTTTCAAAATAGCAATTAAATGATGAAAACAAAGATTTTTGGTAGTTTACTGGATTTGATATTTACTGCTTTATAGGTAGCTGTGATAGAACATAAAGAATGAAGTAGAAACGTTTCTAAAACAGGTTGATACTTTTTCTTTCTTAGAATTTATCTTTTCTTAGTCCTTCCAGGATCACTTCAGTGAAGTCAGATTGGCTTTGAATGTAAAAGGAGCATCAGAGATGTGCTTTCTCAATTCTAACTTGAGAGTTAACATTAGCATGGAATTTGATAGATTTTTTTTTTGTTTTAAGTCAAAGGTTTTGTTGCTCATAACCAGTGGAATTGAAAAAGAAGCAGAAGGAGGAGGATGGAGAGGAAGAGGGGGAACTAGAAGAGGAGGAGAAGAAAAAAGAAAAAGGACTTTTTGCTCAAGAGTTTTTGACTCAGTACTCACTTTTGAAATTCCACAGACTCAGGACCAAGAAATAGCTGGGCATATGCCACATCAGCTTTGCCCTTTGAAAATCCATCTACTGTCTTTTGAATGCATATCTGGCTTGACATAACTACACCATGACCCACTTTCAAGTTGTCTTTCTTGAATCACTTCTGTGTGTTCATTTCTGTAACCTCAGAGACCATGGCTGGACTAAACAAAAATTTTTGCTCTGTTCTGACCCTTGAATCACCTTGTACTTCAATGGTTGACTGGGGTGATCCTTGGAAATCATAGTGGAAGGGCCTGACACCCTGTGGCCATATTTAGTACTGCAGTAGTTTTGTGTCCTAGGGGAGAGTATAAACTTTACCTGGCAGCTACCAGGATACAGTCAGGTGAAAGGTGAGTATATGCTTTTTCGCTTGTTTCTTTTGAGACAGGGTCTCCCTATGAAGTTCAGGATGTTCTTGAGCTCACTTTTGTAGCCCAGGCTGGTCTTGAACTTACAACGATCTTCCTGCCTCAGCCTCCCAAGTGCTGGGATTACAGGAGTGTGCCACCACACCCGGCTTGCATATGCTTTTAAATCTTTTACATTTTTTCCCATGGTACTTTCATCTCATTTAGTATCTCCACTGAGTCATCCTTTATTTTTTTATTTTAAAAACAAAAAAGGATAAAAATGATACAGAATTTAAAGAAAAAGAAATAGGAAACTAACATGTTGCATATTGTTATCTCAAGAGTAGTTGTACAATATTTAGCTATAAAAAATGATCAAACAATCAGATAACGGGGCCGGGGATTTAGCTCAGTGGCTTAAGTGCCTGCCTGACAAGTGTGAGGTCGTGAGTTCGATCCCTGGTACAAAAACAAACAAACAACAACAACAACAAAAACAATCAGACAATGAAAACATAAACTTTTTTTGATAAACAGAGATTAGTAGTATAGTAGTCTATCTTGTATATATTTATACATAGAGTGCCTGGAATATATCTCAGCAGCACAGTTCCTGCCTGGAAAGCATGAGGCCCTGACTTTGATTCCTGGTACTGAAGAAGAAAATAGTACCAAAAACCAAACAAAAAAGTTAGTTGCAATATGGAATCTAAAACTGTATTTACACACACACACACACACACACACACACACACACACACACACATATGTGTACATAGGTTATATAATCTTTTCCCTTCTTTTCTCCTTTCCCTTATGCCAGTTTTTCTTTACTTTTGGATATATGTTTTCTCTTTTGTTTTTAAGAATATCTATTGTATATTTTGGATTTTATTACTCTTTCAGTGCGTTTTTTTAACACTAAGGAGACATTGTGATAGTTACACATGCAAGTTTGAATTATTTCACTTAAGAGTATGGTCTCCAATTGCACTCATTTACCTATAAAAGCCTTGAGTTTATCCTTCTTTATAGCTGAGTGATAGTCCAGTGTATAAAAATACTACATCTTTTTTTTATCCATTCCATGGTTGATGGGCATTTGGGTGGTTTTCAAGATTCAGCTATTACAAATTGTGCTGTTATAAACATGGGTACACATATATCTCTGTGGCATGATGTTTTCAATTTTTCTGGGAAAATTCCCAGAAGAGGAATAGCTGGATTGAATGGGACATCCAATTCTAGTTTTTTTTTAATTTAAAGAAAAAAAATGAAACAGAAAGAGGGTAGAAATAATACAAAATTTCAAAACAAAACAAAATAAAACAAAAACCAAAATAAAAACAATAAACAGTAAGAAATCACTAGTTGATAATTACATATTTTCCTCTTAGAAGTAGTTGTTCAAGTTACAAAAGTAAAGCCTGCAAAGTGGACATTTAAACAGTGAGACCGCAACCAGTTCTGTTAATCCATCCAACAAAAACTTAGTAATATGGTTATCAATCCTACACACTTAAACATACATGCAGTTATATCCTTTAGAATACTTTCTTTTCCTCTCTTTTTTCTTTACAATAACTATAATCAATTCTTGCAAACTGTTTAGAAGTTCTACACATGTATAAGTCTCTACATATTTACCTAGCCTTTCTGTATTAGAGGGAAAAACAAACCAAAACAAGTCAACAATACAAATTCCTAGAGAAACACAAAATAAAAAGGACATATAAAACCACAGTACTAGGTGATCTATGGTAGTTACTATGATGTCTCTTGTTATTTTCAATAAAATTGTCTATATCGTCAGGCATAGTATAATTAAACTGAGAAGTACATAGCACTATTAATAAAAACAGAGCATTGGAGGCATTATAGGACTTCAAAGGCAGTTAATAATCAAACCAGAATGGGTATCCTATTGAATCTTGTCATCTTCAGAGTAGTTGCCTCTACTCTCACACTTGATACTCTCAAGCAGATCAGATTCAAATAAAATCAGTCAAGACAAAACAGCGATATAGCCAATCATCTCTGTCTCATCTCTGCTATGCTATTTTTCTGTCCTCGTTGTTTATTTTTCTCCTTCATTCCACTGTCTGCCCCTTTCATTGAGACCTTTCTGCCATTGTTCCTGGAATCCTGGTGATTTTCTTCTCTCTCTCTCTAGAATGTCCTTCAGTATTCTTTGCAGGGTTGGATTGGTGGTCACAAACTCCCCCAATTACTCTTTGTCGTGGAAATAACTTGAATCTCCATTAATTTTGAGAGACAAGTTTGCAGGGTACATCATTCTGGGTTGGAGATTATTTTCTTTCAGGGCTTGGAATATTTTACTCCAAGCTCTTCTTGATTTGATGGTTTGCATTGAGAAGTCTGCTGTGATTTTGATGAGTTTTCCTTTATAGGTAATCTGTTTCTTTTCTCTGACCACTTTTAATATTCTGTTCTTGTGATGGATTTCTGGGATCCTGATTATTATATGGCTGGGAGTAGATCTGTTTTGGTTGTAGCTGGCTGGAGTTCTGTATGCCTCGTTTAT